>JZKD02S1809131.1:727281-745282 GCA_000966675.3 Picea glauca
ACAACAACTAAGAATTAAACTAAGAGATGCAATAACAACTAAATTTATGAGCATAGGGACATAGAGAAAAAAATAACAACGAGACCCAAGTCACCAATGATAAGGCTGATATTAGCGAAAGAAAATGCCAAGAAGCAAGGGGACTATGAGTCCCTTCTTCCTCCAAGGGAGGGCTCTTGGACCCCCACAAGCAAGCCCTTCTTACAACAAATAAAAATGAACAATGGTGAAATAACTCTTTGCTAATCCACTCAAGGGGCGAGATGGATTGCCCAATGCAATGGTGAAAATATACTCTTGGAAACGATAGAGTCCTCAAGAGAATAATGGCAACATAACTTTGCTTTGAATTCCTTGAAAAATGAAGTGTATCCATGACCTTTTTATAGCATTCCTTTGAGCTATTGTTCAACTAGTTTGTAGTGTGTAAAGAGGATAATTAGGGCATTTATAGGTCTTTGACCAACCATCTAGTCGAATCCAGTCCAGATTTGAGTGTCAAATCAGCTTGGGAGATGAACCAAAAGTGGGTGGGAGGATGACCACTCTCATAAATGCGTCGTTTCTCAGGTGTGCGTCTTTTTACGATAACAGTCGCACATCGTGCGCATGTGCGCGATTTATGCGTTCCTTTTCCGCGCATGTGCACGCGCGCCCAGTGTCTTCATAGAGCCCTTCAATTTTTCACTACTTTGTATAGTTTTTTACCCTTTATGAATTATTTGGTGTTAATTCAGGTCCATGGATGACTTCATCACTGTTTGATGATGTTGAATTCTTGTAACCATGTGTGGACAAAATTTCAGTGATAATAGTGGTTGTAGGTGATCTTTGTGCACGATGCTAGTCGGTTGGTGAGAGCGGGATTGGTCTCAGCTGAGGGATGTTTTGGCGATTGAGGATCCGGGGGTTCGTGTGACTTTGGAAGCCTGTGGGTTTCTGAAGATATTTGAGTGCCCGTTGATACAGGCACAAGAGTATCTCCTACAGTTCCTTATCCGAATGTGGAGTCTGGACCTGCATTGTTTCATGGTGTGGGGAGAGCAGATTGCCTTCATTGCGGTGGAGGACATATATTTTTTGACTGGGCTCTCGTTTCGAGGAATGCCCCTACCGGCGGAGCCGATGTTACCCGGGGATGTGGCGCTAGTGACAGTGGGTCGGAGGTTCTGTTCCAAGGAAAACTTCATGTCGGGCTCCATCGTGAGCATCGGGGTGATGGATGCTCTAGCGCATCGCTGTATAGCAGTGATGATAGTGAGGGTGTACAGGTCCCTTGTGACTCAGTGGATTAGTGGTGGTCATATGAGTGTGATGGAGAGGGTACTGGATGGTGAGCACTTCACCTGGGGGCTTACGCTGCATGCCAGGATGGTAGGGCAGCTGGACCGTTGTCAGTCCACTGATACAGGAGAGTTTTCCTTTGGGTCCATCCTAGTGGTCTGGTTTTTGGAGAGGGTGCCTATGTTGCACCCTAGGATTTTATTGGGCAATCCTGGGGTGCGAGAGACATGACTGAGGTGGTGGTCAACTATTTTGCTTCGCCACGATGGTGGTGAGGGCAGCCAATTCTTTATGGTTGAGGTGATGCAGGTGTCGCGGCGGATGTTGCAGGTGATTTTACAGTTCCCATATGCTGGTGTGGACTTCCGGGAGGATCCAAACATGGTGTTACCTCCAGGGGAGGTTTTTGATCATCGAGGTATGTGGATGAGTTTGAGATATATTGCTTGTTTTTGAGATTGCATGATAGGTGTATTCAGTATATAGATGCTGATACTATCTGTTTTTTGGTTGTATGTGCATATGTGGCACCTCGCGGGCATGAGGTTGAGTTGGTGAGGGCGTCGGCTCGCCAGGAGCCGGGGAGACCGCCACAGGGAGGGCCACGAGTGGGAGAGAGACGTCGGTGTGAGGACACCGAGGTGAACCAGCGGAGCCTAAGAGAGCAGTGAGGAGACGTCGGTTTGATGACCCAGGTGTCGAGCCATCACATGCTCCTCCGGTGGGTGCCAGAGTAGATTTTGAGGATATTTGCTGCTGCCTGGAGGTGGTGCTACAGGGCGTGCCTGAGGGCATGTGGTCATGTATCCAAGATGAGGGCATATTGGAGCAGTGTGTGGGGGTTCCATCGCCATGGCAAGCCATGGTACGATGGGCAGCAGTAGCAGGTGCTACTATGACCAGACGGTTACCTCCCAGTCAGGAGGGACCAGTAGTGGGTGGGGGACCACCACCCGAGGGAGGGGCAGGAGGTGGTTCTCTAGAGGCACCTTGAGTGGTTCTCTATGTATTTATGTATTTTTGTATATAGGCTGGTGAGCCCATTTTGTACCGAGGTGCTTCACTGGCCTGCAAATACTTGTATTTTTGTATGTAAACATTTGGATGGCACTGTGGACCATCTTATATATACATGAGTATACATTTGGAGATCTATGTGATGTTTACATGTGTTTTGTTAATGTGTTGATGATGTCTAATCTATATATGCTGTGATAGGTTGTTGATATGTTTATGTATGTGTAGAGGTATCTTGATGTGATATATGCCAGTCTAACACAATATTAGCTAAGTTATTTGTAATTTGATTCAATTGTCTTGGAATATATGTAAATGTAATGGAATCAAAATGTCAAGATAAAAGTCTAACCTGCGGGTATTTGCAAAAGAGGCAAGGATTGCGTACGCGGTACACATTGTTGAGCTGGAGAACGACTAGTTGAGAGTCGAGCAAGATGATAAGGTGACAAATATGATGATGTTGGGCATCGATGAGGAGGCCAATGACAACAGTGTATTAGGTTTGGTTGTTGGTGGCTGAACCCAAACATATGCCGCTCAAATGGAGCATTTCATGTGAGGGGGTATAGAGGGCCCAAGATGTCGATGTGAGATTTTGTGTCCAACGACTAGCACCATCGGCGTAACCGATGTGGTAGGTCGGTGGAGGAAGCATCTGTCAATAGCACAAATGATAGTTTTAGATGTGAGGGATGGAAAAAGAGATTAAAAACACTATAAAAGAAATAACCTAAAGTAGAACTTCTACGTTTAGGCATAAAATTTCTTTAAGTATAACCCATTGACGGGTTCTTTGAGAGAGAGGCCTTCGGGAGAGGCCAGTATTTATGCGCCTTTGGTGATACAATGTTGGATAATGTATGGGCCATGCCATAGTGACTCGAATTTTCCATGACCAAAGGTATCATGAGTAATATCATAAGCAAGGACGAGGTCACCTTCGTGAAATGAGAGAAGGTTGACATGTCGATCAAAGGTGGCCTTTGATCATTTTTTAGCTGCCTCATTGTTCTGTAATGAAGATCGACAATCTTCATCTAGGGACTCTAAGTTCAGCAAGCGTTGCTCCATTGGAGCAGTGTCGGGTAATAGCTCAATTGCGGTGCGTAAGGTGGGAATTTTGCACTTGATGGGAAGAGTGGCCTTAACCCCATGGACTAGATGAAATGGTGTGAAACCAATGGCTATTTTCATAGCTGTACGGTAAGCCCATAGCGCGGAAAATAAAATATGATGCCAATTGGTCTTATGTTTGTTAACCGTGCACTGTAACATGGTCTTGAGGACCTTGTTAACTACTTCGACCTGTCCGTTAGACTAAGGGTAATATGGTGAGGCAAACTCGTGGGAGAATCCTAACCGAGATGAGAGTTCAACGAAAATATCATTCTCGAAGTGTTTCCCATGATCGGAAACTAATTGGAGTGGTACTCCAAAGTAGGATATGACGTGGTTAAAGAAAAAATGCATTGTGGTGTCAGCGGTATTGTTGAAGGTGGGCATAGATTCCGCCCATTTTGTGAAGTAATCGACTGCGAAAAAAATGTATTTGTGGCCATTGTTGGAGGGGGGATTACAAGTCATGAAGTCGATTCCCCATTTACAAAAGGGGCCGACAGTAATGACTGGATGAAGGAGAGCAGGTGGTGCTCATGCTTTGTTTTTGTAAAGCTAGCATTTCTCGCATCGTCTCATGGCATGAATGCAATTGTGGAACAATGTAGGCCAAAAGTAACCTGCTCGGATAATCTTCTGAGCAATGGACATTCTCAAAAGATGGCCCCCACATGCACCACTATGGCAGTCATTCAAGACTGTCGACCACGTCAATGGTTAGGCTTCAACGAAGAATGGTGTCGACCCCTCGCCGATATAAGATTTCTCCGATGAGGAGGTAGTGGGGGGCCTGGTGGTGAATACGATGACGATCATCTCAGGAAAGGTGGTTACTGAAATTTTGAGTTTGGAGGTAGACGAGGAGGTTTCCATCCCAAGGATCATCCGAAGTGATGTAAAAGAGGTGTTCATCGGGAAAGTTGGTATTGACGGGGGTACTGGTAATATCAAGGGGGAAGGTTGTGACAAGTTCGGTGAGGATGAGAGCTTTCTTGCTCTTGGGTGTTGAGAATTCAAGATCGTACTCTTGAAGGATAATGATCCATCAAGAAAATTTTCCATTAATTTGTCGACGACTGAGCAAGTATTGCATAGCGTTGGAATCTACTACGACTTTAGTTGTGCAAAGCATAATGTAATGACGCAGTTTTTGGATTACGAGGACGACTGCAAGGGCTAGTTTTTCTTCGTGTTTATACTTCAAGGGTGGACTTGAGAGGTTTTTACTAACATAATAAATGACATGCTCATGATCGTTAGCACCGATTTGAACGAGAACGCCTGCTACTGATACATCCGATGATGATATGTAGAGGATATAGTCGTGATTGTAGTCGGGTGCACTAATTAAAGGGGCATTGGAGAGCACCATTTTAAGATTGTCAAATGACTATTGGGAATATTCATCCTAGTAAAATGGGATGTCGTGACGTAGTAAGCGAAGGAAACCATGTGTGCGAGTGGCGTAGTTTGGGACAAATCTCCGTAGAAAGTTAGCCTTTCCTTGTAGGCTCTGGAGTTGACGTAAATTATGGGGAGGTGGAATTTTGGTGATAGCTTGGATTTTGAGGGGGTCCATGGTAATACTTCTTTGGGAAATGATGAATTCGAGGAGGCATCCCACAGTGACGCAAAATGCACACTTGAGGGGATTCAAGCGGATGTTGTACTGATGGCACCGTTGGAAGATGATCCGTAAATCATCAAGATGTTGGGTACATTTCTTGGATCGAGCTGTGAGTTCGTCCAAGTATTCGAGGATGATATGATCCAGATCATGAAAAATGTATGTCATAGCCTGTTGGAAAGTTGCACCAGCATTCTTTAGGCCAAAAGGCATGCCACGATATGAAAAAGTACCCCAAGGGATAGTGAATGCAGTTTTGTATTGATTGTCTGGGTGAATTTGGATTTGATTATAACCAGAGAAACCGTCCATGAAGGATAGAGCCTCGTGGCCTACGTAGTCATCGATAATTTGATCGATGAAGGGCGTTGGAAAGTTGTCTTTGGGACATGCTTGATTGAGATCGTGAAAGTCTGTGCAGATGCGGATAGTGCCCTATTTTTTATTAACAGGTACAGGGTTGGAAACCGATGAGGTATAGGCGATGGGGTAGATGAACCCAACTGCGCGTAATTTGTCAATATCGGCTTTGATGGCCGCTTCTTTGGATGGGTGTAGTGGTCACTGTTTTTGATGAACTGGTGTAATGTCAGGCCAGGTGTCGATGCGATGTTCTATGATAGAGGGATCAAAGCCAGGCATTTCTGTGTATGACCAGGCAAACATATCCCGATATTCCTGAAATAGGGTTTTATAGGCGGTGATTTCTTAAGGAGTGCAAGTGGCTCCAATGGTGATTTCCTCGATGACGCCATTTTTGATGGAAATATCAATTTTGATGGTCAGGGAAATGTTGGCCATGTTGCCTTTGTCAAAAGCATCATGGGCAAGAATGGGGTTGTTGAACCAATTGATATGCCCTGATGGGATAAAATCCTTGGTTTCGACCGGGTATATGGGGTGTTGGTTAGGAGACGTGGAGGCTTCCTGTGGAAATAAGAATTCTTGGTGGTGTAGCGCATCCCATGGGTAGTTAGGGGTGTTTAACTCTTCGAGCATTTCCTCGTCACAGTGGATGTGGTGAGAATACAAGGGGTCATGAAGAATGATATCAGTGACTGTTGTCATGTGGCTGCCCTCTGGTGATGAAGAAGTGGGGGGAATGATGCAAGGAAATTGCGATGGTTCGCTCGACATAAACCAAATATCGAAGTATTGATGAGTACCCGTGGTAGTGGGATGTAAAATTTCTGTAGGGAAATGAGCAGGAGAATTGGGGGGATTTGGGGGTGAATCCTTGGATAAGTCATCCAAGAACCATGGAGGCATTGGGAGGGCCTCCGGTTCAGGAGAAATGAGATGAAGAATCTCTAGTGATGAGGTAAGGTCAACCATCGATTCTGTGGGTCTTTGAAGCAGGGTCAATTGGCGTTGCCTGTATTCAATGATCATAGGACACTGGTATGTAAAATGATCTAAGGATTCACATAGAGAGAAAGGGCATCTCATACGTTCATTGAATGAAGTTGTGACATAATGGATGTCAGTGAGTTTTGGTAGGGATGATGTAGCTGAATTAGGTTCGTTTGGAAGCTTTTGCGTACTGCGGCTAATGTATGTCAGAAGTGTGGCAGTGTCGGACAATGGTGTGTTAATGGCCATATTTTGAACATATAGCGCAAGTGAATTTGGTTCGCTTCCCTTTACTACTTGAGTGAGGGGTGGTAATGGTAGTACTTTATATGGTGGCGAGTGTTGATGGAGTTTGATTGAGTGGAATCAAGTTCTGTAACTTTGGTATAGATGGGTAGTTGTTGGTTTGGTGTCCATCTTTCTCACATAGCGCGCAAGGGGGTTGGATGCGCGGGAGAAGTGGATCTGTGGGATCCTTATTCTTTCTCCTACCCCCAGCTGTGGTAGGGAGAGTAGTGAGTGGGGGTGTAGACGGTATGGTGGGAGTGAGTATGGGAATCATCATTGGGATTCCTTCCATTTGGGGGGGAAGGGATGGTTGAGGGACCATCTTAGGTGGATGTAAATACCAAACTGGAATTGCTAACACCATATTAGGGAGGGTAAGTGTTGCAACTACTTGGAAAGATTCGACGCCAAGTGGAGGGTAAAAGAAGGGGATTTGAGTAATGGCTTGGGGAACTGTCTCCCAAACTGGGATATGTCCCTCGGGAGAGGTGAAATCATGGACTGGTGGGGTTGACGAGTTCATGGGAGGCTCATGAGGGGGAAGATCTACGACTAGTGGGACGTTATATATGATAGAAGCCTCCCTAGGAGGAAGGGTATCCTCTATGTCAGTTCCGTTAGATGATACGACGCATACTTGATTGGAAGGATGAAGGGGTGGTGGTGCTCCATGGTAAGTTCCTAACAATGATGGATCTTTGAAAATTCCAGTACCCATTTCGATGAGTGGGTATGTGTCATGACTCGTGTGGATGAGAGGAAGAATGTTATCGATGTTGGAAGAAGGGTTAGGCTTGTAATGTGAGACTTGTTCAATGGTAACGATATTTCTGTTATGGGGAAACATCATTGTTCAAAAGATGGAAGAGGAAATTGCCTTCATAGCGTACATGTAGCTACGACCGAACAAGATATTATAATCGAGTTTGGTGTCGATAACTTCAATGTCGATGAGAATAGTCTTTCCCTCGAGTTCTACAGGGACATTTTGGAAGAGCCCTTCAGGATATGATTGTCTTCCATCATAAGCTCGTAAGGTAATGGCAGAGGGTATGAGTTCGGGGGAACCAAGTTTCTACCATACAGATTTGAACATAATGCATGTAGATGCACCTTCATCGATGATGCATCGATGAACTGTAATGTTCTATATTTTCACTGGGATTTGGAAAGTGATCAAAGAGGGAAGGTGAGGTTCTCCGTTGTCGAGATCAAATGTAATGAGTCAAGTATCTGCGGGGTCGACTGCCCCTAAGGAATAAAGTAATGATTTCCGCTGAGTGGGACAAGTTTGAAGGACTTCTAAGACTAACATGGTAGTCATGGATTGTGCTAATTCATCAACCAAACTATAATTATGAGCTACCCTAGCCTGTGGGTTGTGGACATTCCTGCGCAATGGGATGTGAGGGATGTGAAGAGGTGGTTCTGTGTTAGGGCGAGCGATCACCAATGGGGGTCTCGTTGGTGTGGGAATTTTTTCTGGAGGAATGGGAGGAGACTCAACGGGTGCATGATACTGACGATTACATGTTTGCAGCAGGATAATTGTAAGGAAAAGGGTTAGAGAAATAAATATAAAAGAACAACTAAGAATTAAACTAAGAAATAAAATGACAACTAAATTAATGAGAATAGGGACATAAGGACAAAATAAACAATGAGACCCATGTCACCAATGATAAGGATGATATTAGTGAAATAAAACACCGAGAATAAAGAGGACTATGAATCCCTTCTTCCTCCAAGGGAGGGCTCTTGGACCCCCACAAATAAGCTCTTTTTACAACTTTGAAAATGAAAATGAAAATGGTGAAAGAATTATTTGCTAATCCACTCAAGGGGTGAGATGGATTTCCCAATGCAATGATGCAAGTATACTCTTGGCAATGATAGAGGATTCCTCAAGAGAATAATGGCAGCATAACTTTGCTATGAATTCCTTGAAAAATGAAGTGTATCCATGGCCTTTTTATAACATTCCTTTGAGGTATTGTCCAACTAGTTTGTAGTGTGTAAAGAGGCTAATTAAGGCATTTCTAGATCTTTGACCAGCCACCCAGTCGAATCTAGTCCAAATTTGAGTGTCAAATCAACTTGGAAGTTGAACCAGAAGTGGGTGGGAGGTCGACCACTCTCATAAATGCGTCGTTTCTCAGGTGCGTGGATTTTTGCGACAACAGTCATGCATCGTGCACATGTGCGTGAATCTTATGTTTTTGTTTTGCGCATGTGCACGCATGCCCGGTGTCTTCATAGTGCCCTTTAATTTTTTCACTAATTGTATATTTTTTTACCCTTTGGAAATGCTTTTGTGGTAATTTTGGTCCATGGGTGACCTCATAACTGTTTGACGATGCTGAATTCTTGTAACCATTTGCGGATGAAATTTCAGTGATAACAGAGTACGTGGCCCAATGACATATTACTGCCATCCAGGTCAGAGTCATGGAGGTCACACAGAGGCTACAATTGGTGCAGGAGGAAGCCTGCACAATGTTTGAAGAAATCAAAGGACAAGGGTCATAGCTAGACCAAGTGGTTGTGACAGTGGAACAACCCCTGGAAGGGCCTATTATAGAGAAATTGATCCAGGAGTTCATTGAGAAGGAAGCTTAGCTGAATCAACAAGTTGAGGCAGCTCAAGCTAAGATCGATGCCTTCAAAGCAATGTTTCCCAGATCTGAGTGACTCATGACAAGTCACAGGTGAGTTTTGGGGGTTTGTTGGCCATCGACCAAGTTTTGAGGAAACATTGGTAAGGATTGACCACTTTTTGAACATCGACAGGCTAGTTGAAGATGGAGCACCCATGCGGAGATGAAATCATAGGATCTCACTTATTTTGTGGACCCAACAATGGGTTCATTAGGGTTTATGTAATGGGTTATGGGATGTCATTCCATGGGTTTACCCATGATTAGGACTTTTTTTAAGGAATGTAAAAGTATAGATAAGTAAAGTAGAAAGAGCTAGAAAAGCAAACAAAGTAGTATGTAGCTAAGTGAAAAAGGCAAGTAGCTTTGAGTTTCTTTGTGCAACAGAACACGTATGTAAGGCTCTGTGCTTGATAGAGGAGGGGCTCTGTGCCTTGACCTGATTTTAGGAAGGTGGATCTAGTGCACCGTGTGTAGATCACTTGTCCAGTGCGAAGCTTGGCTCTGTGGCTTAGTGCACAAGAGAAGATGAATGTAAGAGATTGAAGACTAATAAATAAGAAGAAGTCGTTGGTGGACGTAGCCCCACACTGGGGTGAACCACATATATCATGTGTTGATGGTTTTCTATATGATATTTATGCTATAGATATTCTTAGTGCATTGATTGTTATGTATAATAGATAGATATATGAATGCTTTTAGATTTACTTATGTTGAATGTGTTAGATCTAACTTATGCTGCTAAGTACGATGTGTATTTTGTTATTGTTACTATGTCAATCTGTACTTAGGGTTTGATATGTGATGTGAATAAAGTGAATATATTAATGCATATGATCTTCTAAGTACCTTGCGAAGTGCTATAATCACATATCTGTGTCCTAGATTGGTTACAAACACTTGAGTCATGTAACCCCCCTTTCCTCTACCTCGGGTGAGACTGCATTTGCTTTGTAGGTGTTGTCGAAAGGGCCGATAGTTAGGTTTTTGTTGGTGCGTTGTTTAAGCGTTGAATCCTAGGTCTTCCCCCATGCCAACAGTGTCAGGGTTCCATGTCACATCATGAGATCCATGATCCTTGACCTTCCATATACTAGAAACGTTCCGACTCGACCCTTCAATTCCACTTGAAGGCTATAAATGGGCCAAATCCAAGCTATGGAAAAGAGGAGAATAATTCAACTTTGAGAGAAACGTTACTTTAGAGAAATTATTCACTTCATATTGAGTCTGCATCCCTTTATCCTTTTAAGTCTGAACACATTGTTCAACCCCCAAGATCTTCCCTACATGGTTGAGAACCTCATTGTATCTATTATATGAGATTGCCTTTGGTAGAGGATTGAAGTGGTGGAGGCCCAGCTAGAAGGGACTTGGTTTCTTGGTTCTGAACTATGCCAACACGAAAGTTTGTAATTCATTCACTTCCGCTGATTACATTTTAATAGAAATACATTTTTCTCGTCTAATTAATATCTTGCAAATATTTGAATTTTTATTCCAAGGGAATATTTATTATCAATGTTTATGGATTATGCTATTTAATTTTCTAACATTTTATATTCTCACCATATGCTTGCGTTTCCTGGTTGTTGAGGACAAGTTGCAGGTGTATTTCTTTAAGTTAAGTGCTCAACGGTGGACTTCATCGAACATATGGACAAGGTAGGCTCTTTATCTTGTCTTGTTAGAATATCTGTTTATATAGCATACTTGAGATTAGAGTTGGTTTCTGCCATCATTTCCATATGTTGTGGTTTACCCCTAGCCATAGAGATATTTTCCTCATAACACATTGAGAAAATATATTCAAAATAAAAATATGCAAAACAACTCAAAGGTTTTGAATGTGATTATTATCATTCAAAGGACAAATCATGACAAGTCCAGACTAGGATACAACTATACAAAAAAGGGATCAAGATCCAAAGTAACATATTAAGAAACAAAATCAAGAAGCTACACAGAGATAGTCAGAGGAGACAAGAATTTTTTCAAGGAATATGACAAAGACACTCCTCCACATAGAAGATTTAGATTTCAGAATAAATGACAGTTAGAAACAAGAAGGCCTCAATAAAAAGAAGGGTTCATAAGAGTAACTCATTTTAGAATATCTACAAATCCCATGTATCAAACTATATTTATTGGTTTATGTTATTCATGTTACAATTTTGGACATAAGGTTGTGAATTGAAGAGAAAATAACAGGAACATAGAAAATCATGAAATTTCTACACGAAATTATTATTCAAGAAGGCCTAGTGAAACAAAAAACATAAGCTACAACATGTTTGGATCCTTTAGTAGCGAGATGGAATGCTACAAGTGCAACAAATTTGGACACATGGCCAAAGATTGTAGAATGACAACTCCTCCAAGAGAATCACAACAAAATAACAACTGTCACAGACATGAACCTCAAATAATATGGATAAGGAAGCAAAATCAGTTCAACAATGAAGAATGCACACTTTATCTACAATCTAAACACAAGAAACATGGTTGGTATGTTGACAGTGGCTACTCAAAGCACGTGACAGGTGATAAGGAAAGGTTTCTAACCTTGAGAAGGAAAGAGATGGATCAATATCTTTTGGAAAAGAGGACTCATCCATAATCATTGGAAGAGGCTGCTGGTCCTTGGGTAGATAAGGAAGTGAATATTAAGGAAGAAAGGCAAAGTATGAATTGTGTGAAAGACACACAAACCAAGGAAGGGTTGAAGTGAGAAAACAAGCAAAAAAGAAAGGAAAAGCTAGCCATTGGAAGAGAAGATCAAGGAAGGTAAAGAAATAAGGAAGATGGATCGTGGAAAACTCATCAAGTGGGAGAAGACATCAACAAGTGATTTAGAGAACCTCATAGGAAAGAAGGAAAGATAGGCTGGCGAAGCCCTAAAAACACAAGTCAAGTTGACCTAGGGTTTTAGCACCTAGGGTTTTGGATCTATGGTTTTAACACCTAGAATTTTTCCATGTAATGTATAAATAAAGGTCTAGAGGAACTGGGAGGGTTTGTTCATGGAGAGTATGATTGTGTTTCTAATTATTGAGTATTTTCATTGAGAGTAATATTGAGTTGGTACTGTAATATATTCAGTTGGGTGCGAAGATTAACCTTGCAGTTGGGTGCGCAGGGAGGGAAGGGAGAAAGAGGGACAAAGAGAGAGAAATATGCATCTAAGTGTGCATATAGAACTGTATGTTTTCACATAATATATCAAGAAACACAGTTATGTGGACGTAGCCCTAGGGAGAGGGTGAACCACATATATATCTTGTTGTTATTTGTGATTGATTCCATGTCATTTAAAATCTGTTGTACTATTATTGCATTATTGTGTTAGATCAAAGATATAACTTGCGAAGTAGGCTTAAGTGAGGTAAATAATAACTAGATTACTGTGTGTTGTTTTCCTAGATCCACTTTGCATTTCCTCTGGTTGTAGACACCTATGTCCTGCAACCCCCTATTTCTACTTCAGGTGAGACTGCATCTGCTTTGTAGGTGTTTCCGAAAGGGCTAGTAGTTTGGGCTTGTTGGTGTGTTGTAAGAGTTGAACCCTGGGTCTGCTCCTATGCCAACAAATGGTTTCATTTGCAGGACCAGGATATTTTTGAGGGAATTTCAAGGTGGTTCTCATCGAAGACAAAAATTCAAAAGTGGATAGAAGAACAAGAGAAGGACTTCGATGAAGCCCAGAACAAGAACCCTAATATTATTACAGAAGACTAGTTTGGAAGGTATGTCTTTACCGACATACATGAGATTTTCTTTGTAGGAGTTCATAAGGAGTTATATGAGTGGTTAGCTAGATTAGAAGATACCCAGTTTGAGATCAGATATAGACCACCTGTGGTTTGGACAACAACGTTGATCAAGAAAGTCAAGAGAGTTGATAATGCTGTGTCTAGAGCGGTGGATCTCTAGTTTGATAGCACTATTGGAGGGTATATTATTGAGTGTTCCATTGACAGAGTTGAATCATATAGTCAAGAAAAGAGGTACTTCTTTAAGGGACCTAGAGGGAAGTTCCTATAGTTTTTGAAGCTGAGGATTCAGATGCTATTGCATGAGAAGAATATCCTAAAGATACAGTAAATATAATGTTCAAGAACTCAGATAGTGACAGTGATACAGAGGCTGGACTCACACATAGTGGGAGACCATTAAGAGAGTTTCCTCATGTAAACCTATTTAATAAAAATCACAGAGACGAGGGATTCTATAGTGGATAAGAAGCAGATCTAACAGAAGAAGAACATTCAGAGGCCGCAAGAAAAAAGGAGGTAGGATATGAAGAACTTCACCAAGGAGAGACAAAAACTTCGGGAACTGCGCCTACTGTCGAAGTAAGCACTATTACTCTTCCTTTTGTTTTAGTAGCATTAAGAAACCAAAGTAACCAAAGTAGTCAAAGCCATCAAAGTACTATTACAAGTAGTCTAACACATACTCAGTCAAGAAACCAAGGGAGATCTATGGCAGATGAAATGAGGTTACTGTAAATTCTAACCTTGTACAATGTCTACTATAAACAGATATTCAGAAAAGAACAGAAAAGATACAATGGAAAATACAAACGTTACACATAGATTTTTCCCCTAGAAACCCAAACTGGGAAAACCGACATATATTATATTCATTCATTATGTTACATTGTTTACAATACAATATACATATAGGAGCCAGTGGCATCCAAAACCCTAACCCAATGACCTAGATTAGTCCAAAACCATAATTCCTTAACCGGAGATAGAAAACCATCGACAAAAACCATGTGCCGAAAAAAACACCTAAATACATGACACGTTTCCCGAGGTAGGTGTCACATTTCCCGAGGAAGAATTTTTTTTTCTAGGGGCGCTGCCCCCAGACCCTTGTGCAGGGGTCTCCACACCCCTCTAACCCCCCCACATGCCCGACACATATTCTCAGACACTACTACTCGTGCAAGGAATATAACACATTCCCAACATTCTCCCACTCGTTGTTTTCTTTTCATATAGGGGGTTACAAGGTTACATAGTAAAAAATCCAGGGCAACAATGCCCATAGATCCTCTACACCAAGAGAACTTCTCAGTGCTCACAAATTTTGTTAATGAGTCTGCAACATTCTTCAAAGTGTTCACCTTCATCATTGATACTTTCTTTTCTTCAATCATGTCTCTCACAAAGTGATATTGAACATCAATGTGCTTTGTCTTTGAATCATAAGCATGGTTCTTCGCTAGAAAAATTGCACTCTGACTGTCACACTCTATCCTTACAGCTTTTTGTACCAACCTAATACCTGAACACAATATTTTTAACCATACTACTTCCTTACTTGCATGAGTGGCTTCCATGTATTCAGATTCTGTAGTTGAAAGTGCCACTACAACCTGTCTTTTGGTCATCCAACTTATTGCTCCCCCAAATAGGTTAAACACATACTCGCTTGTAGATCTCCTATGATCCAAATCTCCATCCCAGTATACATACACAAATCCATGCATATCAACCACTCTGTTCGATCATGTCATTGAATATTGTCCAGTATTATTAGCCAAAATCCAAGAGAGATGAGGAGGAAACCAACAAGTTCAACTAATATCAGTAGAACCCCACGGTGAGGACCCCAGAGTCATTGTTATTACTAGAGGAGGTGTTGTTACAGGAGAAGACAGAGTAACCCTAGGAAAGACTACAGAAATATCAAGGACGAAGAGCTACAGAGAAGGCACAATTGTTTGATCCAAGGAGAGAGGCATATTTTTGAGGAAGCAAGGAAAGAATTTGTAGAAGGAAAATATTCTTCATCTAAGGCACAACCATAAGTAAGGGAATGTGAAATGCCACCATCATTTGATCAGTCTTCTATAGCCAAACAAGGAAAAGAGGTAAGAAAACTCATGGAATTATTATATAACTGTATCAATTTGATTAAATATGAAAGGGTTGTACAAGAATTACAACACCTAATAAGACAATAGGAAATTGGGAAAATAGATCCTATGCTAAGTAGAGTGTTATCATTGAAATTTTGTCCGCACATGGTGACAAGAACTCAGCATCGTCAAACAACAATGAAGTCATTCATGGCACTAAATTAATTTCACAGCATTCCAAAAAGGTCAAAAACTATACAAAGTAACCAAAAATTGAAGAGCACTTTACAGAAGTTGGGTGTGCATGAACATGCACGGAACAGGAACGTACCATGCATGCATACGTGCACGATGCACGGCTGTTGGTGCAAAAACCCGTGCACCTGCTAAATGGTGCATTTATTGAATTAGTCGACCTCCCAACCACTTATGGATCAGCTCCCAAGCCAATTTGACCCTCAAATCTGAGCTGAATCCGCATGGTAGGCTGGTCAAAGACCTAATAAAGCCCTAAAGAGCCTCTTTTCACACTACAAAGGAGTTACACAATAACCCAATGCAATGTTATAAAAATCCATGAAGAAACCTCATTTTCTCAAGGAATCTCATGTAATGTTATGTTGTCTAGATTGTTTTAAGGACTCAATCCTTGACAAGACCACTTTGGCACCATTTCATTGAGCAACCCACCTCTCCATTGAGTGGGTTTGCAAAGGAGTTCTTTCATCACCATTTTTATTTTTCTTGTTGTAAGGAGAGAAAGTTTGTGAGGGTCCAAGAGCCTTCCTTTGGAGGAAGAGGGGACTCATAGTCCCCTTTCTTCATTGTGCTTTTATTTCATCAATAGATCAGCCTAAAAACATTGGTGATATTGGTCTTTTTGTGTTTGTTATTTCTCTAATCCATATGCTTATAATTTTCGTTTGTTTTAGTTTAATTCTTGCTTATAGTTTTGTTTTTTTATTTCTCTAACTCTTTCCTCTACAACTGTCATGCTCAGCAAGACCCAACTGGGCATGTAAGCACCTCTTATTTTCTCACCAAGGTGACGAAAAGGGTGCGAACATATTGGCGACCATACTGGGGATAAGGTATCAATTCCTACCTCATTTGGGTTTATTTTTCTCTTCTTTTAGTTTGCTTAACTTGCAGGTGCATAAACCGGCCTCTGTCGACTTGCTAACCAGTCAATTCACAGGAGAATTGAGAGAAATCCATCCAGATTTTCTTTCTCGGTCGTTTGTCACAGGTGCATGGGTATTCCACCCCACAGACGTGCATCGTGTGCACATGCACTTTCATAATAGTCTTTCTCTATGTGCATGCACTTTCTGACTCATTTCTTCTCGCGCGCATGCGCTCTGTGCGTGCCTGTCTACACCAGGGGCCGCGCATTTTGAACAAAATTTCATTTTGTAAGTTCTTTGGATGTGGATAAGGCCATCTTCCTTCTTAAATATGATTTCAAAAATGTTGTAAAGCCACATTACACTTAGTCCCCTCATAATATAAAGGGGTTAGTCGAGCACACATAGGCACTTAGGAGGATAAAAATCAATTTACCTTATTTGCTTTTTTACCACATGGATGGCTTGCTTTGACTTATAAACATAAGTGGAAAATCATATTTAATCACATCTTAACTCACATTTGGGACTCGAAGTTGAAGTAACAATAGTTGAGTATGCTCTTCTCTCGTGCCTCCAAGCGATCTTGAGAAACAGAAAAGGATTGTGAAAACAATCTCATCTCCCTTAACAAAAGTTTTAAAACCTTTAGGAGAGGACAACGACCCTTTTTGGGACTCCTCTTAGTTTCATTTTTCAAACACGTTTTAAACTTGTAATGGGCCCATACATGCCCACATGCTACAAAGATAGAATAGTGGTTGAAATTTTGCTTTCTTAGATCAAAACACTAGGAGAGTTTAAAGGTTTGTAACGGGCCCATACATGCCCACATGTTCAATCTAGGATAGTTTCATTCCTTTCTAGATTACCTCATAATAGGGAGTTAAAGGATAGTAACGGACCCACATGTCCACATGCTAGCTTCATAGGGCTTTTGAATTCTGCAAGGTTGTACCAAAGACATCTAGCTAATTAGGTAATCACACTTTTGTAAGGACCAAGGGAAGTCCACATGCAGCAAGGTGACATCTAATTAACTAAAAATTGGCACACTTTTCACTCACACACAAAAGTCACTTCTCACTCACATAGCTTCTTCTCAAAACGTGGAGGTCCAAGTAAGTTTCCTCCAAAGGGATTCCGAAAATACCCCATCTTTTCTTGACAGAACTATCCACTCCCATTGTTAATCAAATGAGGTTGGTTTTCAACCTCAACCTCATAAAAAAAAAATCATCTAAAAATCTTTCTAGAAACTCACTAAGTTTTCCTCCATAGGAGGTTCCAAAAGAAATTTTTAGTCTAGGTAGGATTTCGGGGATAGGCATCCAAATAACTCCTCATTATCTGGTTCTCACATTTTCAAACATAGAGGTTGTCAAATAGGGAACTTCAAATCCTCCAAGTCAAGTGTTCAATCACCATAAGGCAGGGAGATACCCGTGAAGGGTTGAAGGCCGAGGCCCGGCTGTTCTGTACGTCCCCCCTTGAGGCACCCACCTCTTGGACGGGATCCGGCCCGTGACCCATTTATTAGGCCAAAAATCTAAATGCCGCACTTTGACCGAGGTACCTAGTGACCAACTTTAGGACATCTACCCAGGTGGAAATTGTGGGCTGCAATTGCACCTTGATTGGATTTTGTGTG
>JZKD02S1809131.1:754862-774926 GCA_000966675.3 Picea glauca
CAAGTTTGTGAGGGTCCAAGAGCCTTCCTTTGGAGGAAGAAGGGACTCATAGTCCCCTTTCTTCATTGTGCTTTGATTTCATCAATATATCAGCCTAAAAACATTGGTGATATTGTTCTTTTTGTGTTTGTTATTTCTCTAATCCATATGCTTATAATTTTAGTTTGTTTTAGTTTAATTCTTGCTTATAGTTTTGTTTTTTTCTTTCTCTAACTCTTTCCTCTACAACTGTTATGCTCAGCAAGACCCAACTGGGCATGTAATCACCTCTTATTTGCTCACCAAGGTGACGAAAAGGGTGCGAACATAGAGCTATGAATCAAGTATCAAGGAAAAGGAGAACAAACAAGGAATTACACATTACTTCTCAGATTAGAGACTATGATGTGGACTATGTGGTACTCGAATTGGGATCATAAGTCAATGTTATGATGAAGTAGACTTGGGAACTGATGGGAAAAACCAGGCTGATTTACTCTCCTATCAATCTCAGGATGTATAATCAACAGGCGGTGAGCCCCTTTGGAATATTGGAGCATGTCACTGTAGACGTTGATGGGGTAAGGACATTTGCAGACTTTGAAGTAATTGATATTGTTGATAATATATTTCCTTATCCTGCATTGTTAGGAATTTATTGGGATTTCAACAATTCGACTGCCATTGAGATAAAGAAGAGAAGAATGACATTTGAAGGTAATGGCCTTAAATTCATTGCACCTATAGACCCAGATGAAGGTCATGGATACAGAGAACCTATCAGGGAATAAGACTGCACATATGAGTTAGAGAACATTTACAAGCTAACAACAAGACATCATGATTACATTAATCCTACAAAGGGTGGAATCCTCAGCTGGCGAAGTGAAAGCACATGCTTATTATATTTAGAAGAGGCATTAGAAAATTGGTAGAACAAGATGTATGAAGTCTCCACACAACGATGTGCTAGATTGACCAAAGTAGTTCGCTGGATTGGCATAGAAGTAAGTAAGCTTCCAACGTTTGATGGCTTGAATCATTTAGATACATTTCTAGCTGAATTTGAGAAATATTGTACCAGTACAATAGAGGATGTTGGCACTGGATGAATCCTTGAAAGCCACACCAACTAGATGGTGAGGAGCACATAGGAATAACATAGCGGAGTGGACACAATGTCACACCTTATTGACAATGCACTTATCAGACCAAGAAGAAGGATGAAAAGTTTGTTACACAGGCCAGAGTTGTCCTAAGGAACACATGCAAATTTGTGAGAAGGCCTGGGGAAACATCCCTAAATAAAAGTGGGTGCATAGGTTCATTAACACCTTGGATACTATGCCTATTAACTAATATCTTCAAGCGAAACTGTGCTTCATCACTATAGACTGGTATGTAATGACTCAGAACTTTATAGCTACCTTCTTATTTGAAATCCAGTACCCTATATTAGATCAAGCGTTACACATTGTAAGACAAAAAGTCTTTGAGGAGGCACCTAACCTCCCTTTTGAGCAAGAAGAAGATCAATGGACTACGCCTCTTCAACAATTACAAGATTTCTACAATATTAATGTTGATGAGGATAATGACCCTAGAGATGTAAACATTGTAGAAAATGAAGGTCACAGAGACATAGAAGGACATGGGATTGAATTACCCTTTGTTTGACAACCTATTAAAATCAAGAAATTTAACATTGGAACCGAACAAACACTTAACATGGAAAATGTGGGAGACTATTGGGATGATGCCACTATTAGCAAGATCTCAAAACTATTACATGAATATCAGGACTTGTTTCCAACCAAGTTCATAGATATGAAGGGAATTAAAGGGCCCATGGAAGAAATGAAGATCCCTTTGAGACCAGATGTAAGACCTATCAAGCATAGACCTTACAAACTAAATGCCAAATATAAGCAAAAAGTTAAGATTGAATTGGATAGAATGATGGAAGCAGGAATCACAGAACCTGTTGAAGAATCTGAATGGATTATCCCTATGGCAGTCCAAGATAAGAAGATGGGAGAAATCAAGATTTGTGTAGACCTAAGAAAGTTGAACGATGCATGTACACATGACCCATTCCCTACACCTTTTATTGACAAAGTCCTAGATAATATAGGAGGACAGGAGGTTTACTCATTCATAGATGGGTTTTCAAGTTATCACCAGATCAAAATTGCTAAGGAAGATCAACATAAGACTACATTTGCAACAGAATGGGGGTCGTTCCAGTATACCGTGATGCCTTTTGGCCTAAATAATGCACCAACCATATTTTCCAGGGTGGTGGTTGAAGCATTTAAGGACTTTCTACATAAGTTCTTGGAAGCCTATTTTGACGATTGGATTGTCTTTATCCTAATGAAATACCATATTGAATGTTCAATATTGATGTTAGATAAGTGCAAGCAATGTTAGATTTCCTTGAGTTTGAAAAAATGCATTTTCTTTTCACCCTTTGGAGTGTTTCTAGGGAATATTGTGTGCAAGAATGGATTGTTGGCAGATCCTTCCAAGATTGCCATCATCGTTGATCTACCTCCCCCTACTATGGTCAGACAACTGTGCATTACATTGGGGCACACTGGATACTACAAAAAGTTCATTAAAGGTTATGCACATATAACAACACCTATGGAGAAGTTTTTAAATAAAGATAGTAAGTTCCAATGGACAAAATAATGCCAACAAATCCTCGACACATTAAAGCAGAAAATGGTCACTGCGCCAATCTTGGTTTTCTCAGATTGGAGTAAGGAGTTAAATGTTCATGTCGATGCTTCATCCATTGCATTAGGAGAAGTTTTAGCACAACCTCATGTAGGAGATATTGACCACCCCATAGCCTTTGCAAGCAGGAATATTTTTACAGCTGAAAGGAACTATAATATGACTGAAAGAGAAGGCTTGGCTATGGTATATGTGCTACAGAAGTTTAGACAATATTTTCTAGGAAGACATTTTAAGATGTTCACTAACCATTTTGCGTTGAAATAATTAGTCAACGATCTAGTGTTGGGGAAAGAATGTGCAGATGGCTATTGTTATTCCAGGAATATGACTTTGAGATCATGGTTAAGACAGGGAGAATGAACAAGGGACCTGGCAACTTATCTAGGTTAGAACATGGAGAGGAACCTACTAGTCTGGAAGACACACTACCAGATGCACAATTATTGGCCATCAAGAAAGTTGATGATCACTTCATCGAGATAGTTCAATTCCCGTCCATAGGAATGTCACCTCATGTATATATAGTTATGCAAAAGAAACAATTGGTAGTCTGATCTTCCAATTTTCAACTGATAGCTGGATGATTGTACAATATGGGACTAGATGAGATCTTGAGGAGATGCATTGTGGAGGCAGAAAGACCATTGATTCTGGCAAAAGCACTTGAAGGAATCGTATGAGGACACTATGTAGGAAAATCCATAGTGCGGAAGATTCTTAGAGCCGACCTTTGGTGGTCTGCTTTACACAAGGATGCTAAGGAATATTACAGGGTCTATGATATATGTCAGAGAGTAGGAAATCCTTCTAGAAGAGATGAGATTCCTTTGGAACCATAATTAACACTACAAGTATTTGAAAAATGGGCCATTGATTTTGTGGGACCTATTAACCCACTAGGAAGGCACACAGGAGTGTGATACATTATCATAGTGACAAATTATTTGACCAGATGGGTAGAAGCAAGAGAAGTTAAGGATTGTAGTGTACTTGTAGCTGTGCAGTTTAGTTTTGAGGATATCATAACTATATTTGGATGCCTGAAGATCCTGATGAGTGATCAAGGCACACACTTCATGAATAAAAGTATTGAAGCCTTGATGCATGAATTCAAATTTCACCATTAGAAGAGCACCCCATACCACCCACATGCAAACGATACAGTCGAATCTTTCAATAAGATCTTAGAGACAACGTTGACAAAGATTTGTAGTGTGAACATAGACGATTGGGATTTAAGAATTCTAGTAGTGTTATGGGCCTATAGACTACCTGCAAGAAGTTAACAACACACACCCCATTTAAGTTAGTATATGGCTTAGAATCAGTGGTACCTATGGAATACTTGGTTCCTAGTTTACGAATTGCAACATTTATAGGTATGGATGACACCAATGTTGTTCAAGACAGGCTTGCGTAGTTGCTGGAACTAGAAGAAGACAGGTTTATTCCAAGATTTCATCAGTAGATGCAAAAAGAAAGAGAAAAGGATTATCATGAAAGACATATCAAGAGGAAGGCATTTAAGTAGGGATATTTAGTATTGTTATATGAAAACAAGTTCATGAAGCATCCAGGGAAGTTCAGGACACATTGGCTTGGGCCATTTGAGGTTGCCTATGTTACAGAAGGAGGAGTTGCGTAGTTGAAGACCCTTAATGGAGAATGGAAAGAAGGTTTGTTAAATGGGAGACGGTTGAAATTGTATTATGACAACCATCTGCCTCACAACTCTGAATAGAATCAAACAAGGAAGGGTCTAGATACCATGTGCAGTTGAAACTGGGTACCAGACCTAGAAATGACAGTCTTCACATGATAGGGAGGCACAGAGTAGAAAAAATAGGCTTCTCTGTGCAGTCTATAGTCGAATTAAAACAGAAGGCTTGGTCTTGTAGTGAATTTGGATGAGTCACATGTGAGTGTTGGGGGCCTATTGGTCCTTGGGTAGATAAGGAAGTGAATATTAAGTAATAAAGGTGAAGTATGAACTACGCGAAAGACACATAAACCATGGAAGGTTCGAAGTGAGAAAAGAAGAAGAAAAGAAAGGAAAATCTAGATATTGGAAGAGAATATCAAGGAAGGTAAAGCAATAAGGAAGATGGATCGTGGAAAAATCATCAAGAAGAAGAAGACATCAAAAATTTATTTAGAGCACCTCATGGGAAAGAAGGAAAGATAGGATGGAAAATCCCTCAAAACGCCGGTCAAGTTGACCTAGGGTTTTAGCACCTAAGATTTTGGATATAGGTTTTTGACACCTAGAATTTTTCGATGTAATGTATAAATAAATGTCTAGAGGATCTGGGAGGGGTTGTTCATGGAGAGTATTATTGTGTTACTTATTATTGAGTATTGTCATTGAGAGTCATATTGAGTCGATACTGTTAGATCTTTAGCTAGGTGTGAAGGTTAACCCTACAGCTAGGTGCACAGGGAGGGAAGGGAGAAAGAGGGACAAAGAGAGAGAAATTTGCAGCTAAGTGCACATATAGAACTATATGTTTTCACATAATATATCAAGAAACATAGTTCTGTGGACGTATCCCTAGGAAGAGGGTGAACCACATATATATTGTTTTTATGTGTGATTGATGTTGTGTCATTTACCATAGATTGTACTATTATTGCATTATTGTGTTAGATTAGAGATATAATTTGCGAAGTGGGCTTAAGTGAGGTAAAGAATAACTAGATCACTATGTGTTTTTCTCCCGGATCCACTTTGGATTTTCTCTAGTTTTAGACATCTGTGTCCTGCAACCCATTATTTGTACTTCGAGTGAGACTGCATCTGCTTTGCAGGTGTTTCTGAAAGGGCCAATAGTTAGGGCTTGTTGGTGTGCTATAAGAGTTGAACCCTGGGTCTGCCCCTATGCCAACAGAGGCATAATTAGAATTAGAAATAAGGATACCAAGGTAGATAATGTTATACTAGTGGAATATATGAAACCCAATATTATGTGTGTAAGTCAAATGTGTTACCAAGGTCACAAACTTGTGTTTGATTCACAGAAGTGCGAGATAAGAAAAGTAGGTTTAGGCAGAGTGGTTGCGACAACTGTGAGAAATTTAAGAAACATATATGTGTTAAGTGAAATTGGAAATGAAGATAAAGTTTAGCTATGGAACAGAGAATGGGTCACATAAACTTTGATAATATTGTCAAAGTCAACAAAAAGGAAGCATTTAGAGAAATTCCCCAGATCACGAATCCAACCAACACTTTATGCAAGCATTGTCAACAAGGAAAGAAAACCAAGACAAGTTTCAAGTCAAAGGAATAATCTGCAACAAAGCCACTAGAAATTGCGCATATTGATCTAGTTGGACTGTTGGCCCTCGACCAAGTTTTGAGGAAACCTTGATCAGTTTTGACCACTTTTTGGACTTCGACACATTGGCCAAGGAAGGAGCACCCAGGTGGAGCTAAGATAATGGATCGCACTGATTTTGTGGGATTTTTAAGGGGTTCTTTAGGGTTTTTGTAATGGGTTATGGGATGTTGGCCCATTGGGTTTACCCATGATTAGGCCTTATTGTAAGGGATTGTAAAAGTATAAATAAGTAAGAATGTATTGTAGAAGAGTAGTAGATAGTGGTAGTAGCTAAGTGCAAGAAGTTTTGAGTTTCTTTGTGCAACAAAATGTGTATGTAAGGCTTTGTGATTGATACAGAAGTTGGATCTATGCCTTAACCTAGTTTTGGGAAGGAGGATCTGGTGCTTAGTGTGCATATCTCTTGTTTGGTGCGAAGCTCAACTCAGTGGCTTAGTGCACATGCGAAACTAAATTTAAGAGATTGAAGAATAATAAAGAAGATGAAGCAGTTGGTGTACGTATCCCCACACTAGGGTGAACCACGTATATCTTATGTCTTTGGTTGGATTTGTATTGTATTGCTTAGGTTATGAATATGCACAGTGATTTGATTATTATGTATAATAGACATATCTATTGTTTCTTAGTGCTTTACTTGTCTTAAAGATGAATGAATGTTAGATATAACATAATGCTATGTGTTAAGTGGTGGAAATACTTAAACTTTGTTGTTACCACGTCAATACCTATTAGGGTATGTTCTATGATGTTATTAAATCTAATTACCTAATGCATATCACCTTCTAAGTGTTTCTAGAGTACTCTGCGAAGTGTTATCATCAAAGATCTGTGTCCCATCTCAATTACAGACACCTGCATCTTGTAACACCCCCTGCTTCTACCTTGGGTGAGACTTCTCATGCTTCAAAGGTATTGCAGAAAGGGTTGTTAGTTAGGGTTTTGTTGGTGTGTTGTTAGCATTGAACCCTGGGTTTTCCCCTGTGCCAACAAATGGTTCTGTTGTCGGGACCTAAAACTATGATTGCTAGGAACTGAAGTAAAGAAAAAAGAATCTCTATGCATAGATATGCTGCTGAAGTACACAATATAGTATTATTTGTGCTAAGAAATAAATTTGATCAGAAGAAAAGAGCGAAGATATTAAAAGAGGTAAATCTTTGTGCTTTGATAAGAGTAAGATAAGTGAAAAATTTTGTTCTGAAAACATGAATTTAAGTATGTTTAATAGATTCTGTCCTAGTTTGAAAGCTAGGGTGCATTTGGAAGAAAGAGTTGATATAAGTAAAGCTAATAGAAATGAAGAAAGATATGTTATTCCTATGCATAGAAAGAATTTTTGGACTAATAAGTGGATGCAGGAACCTAGAAAGAATTTTTGTAGATTGCAGGTCCAGTACTGTGATCCTAGTGTGCAATGAAGGAGGGGTAGGGGATCATACAAGAGAAAGAGAGGATTGACACTATGTTATAACTGCATAAGATTGGGACATGTTTCTAAGGAATGTCGTGGTACATGTCCTATTTGTCTTTGTTGTAAAATTTTTGGTCATGAGGTTGAGAATTTTCCAAGGATGATTGGTAAAGTTGAACGAATGAATATGAGACAAGAAAAATATGAAGGAGTCAGTGTTGGAATAGGGGAAAACCCAGGGTTCAACGCTACAACAACGCACCAAAAAAACCCTAACTACCGGCCCTTTCGGCAACACCCACAAAGCAAATGAAGTCTCACCTGAGGTAGAGGCAGGGGTGGTTGCAGGACTCAGATGTCTGCAACCTTAGCTGGGACATAGACCCGTGATTATAACACTTAAAAGAGAACTTAACATTTAATATTCATCAATATTTAGTCTTATTATACTTCACAGATAACACAGAGCATTGCAACATTTACTTAGATCTAAGATCTTTCAGCACTTAGTAATAGTAAAATAGATCAGATCCTATAGATCAACACTAAGCATATTCATACATATCAAAGATAACATTCATTCATAGCTCATAATAAAAAAGCATAAATATATCTATCTAAACACATCAAAGCACTTAGAAAAGGAAGAGACAAGCACATCAAGTCGAGGCACATAGCACAACACACAGATTTACCGTGGTTCACTCCCACCCTAGGGCTACGTCCATAAAGTATTCTTCTTTATTAATGTCTTCAATCTGTTACAACACAAAGCCTCCAAACCCTATTGTGTACAGGACATAAGAACTGGGCATCTTGCTAGATCCTTCTTCCTTGCCTTACAACACAAATCCTTCTACAGTCTCTCACAGGGACTTGCACTCAACTTTGCAAGTCTTACACAAAATGCACAAAGCCTTACAATACTTGATCACACAGATCCAACTCTTAGCAATTTATCCAACTTGCACTAAGAAATCACCAAGTGCACTAAGCAACAACTTCTACTACTTCTTACATTGCCTATCTATTTATACATTACAAAAGTGGGCCTAAGCGTGGGTGAACCCATGGGCCGACATCCCTTCCCCATTACATTAACCCAAAACCCTAAAAGGACGCAAAAAGGGATCTAGCTTCAATGATTTCCACTTCGCGTTGCGATCCATCTTTGAAAAGATGTCGAAGTCCCAAAAATGGTCAAATATGACCAAGTGTTCCTCAAAACTTGGTCAAGGGCCAATAGGCCCTCAACACTCACTTGTGACTCATCCCGATTCACTCAGGTCTAGGGAAATTTGCCTCAAAGGTCTCGAGCTGCTTCGACTTGTCTCTGTGCTACTGCTTCTTTCTCAACAAACTCCTGAACAACCACTTTGCTGATAGGTCCTTCTAGTTGCTACTCAACTGTAGCAACTACTTGTTCAAGTAGTGTTCCTTGGCCTTCAATTTATTCAAACAATAGGTAGGCTACCTCCTGGCTCAGCTGGAGTTTCTGGGTGACTTGCATCACTCTATAATGCATGGTAAGAACAAGTTGCTATGAAGTGTATTATTCCTGGGATCTCTTCATCCTCTCGATGGGTGACAGGAGCTTGAGTTGTGCCTGTATTGTATCAACTTGCTTCTTTTCTTCATGGAGTTGGGACTCTAGTTTCTTCAACTCTAGGTCTTTAGATAGTTGTTCATATATCTGCATGATTATTATACTTAGCTATTTACATTTAGCAACAAGTGTTTTAATCATCTCGACTGCATTCTGAGCATTCAATTTTCGTTGGTCGTGCACTTCTTGTGGAGTCTGTGGTATAGTCTGAAGCTCTAATTCCATGACCCTTTGTTGAAGTTGCTAAATGACTTCATCCAACTTCGTCACTTGGCACTCTATGGGCTCTTTGGCCTTCTTCTCTAAGTTGGTCATAAAGTGAAATGCTCTATTGACTGCTTCTTCAATTCCTATCTACTTTGCCAGCAAATGCTCTTTATCTTTTTGGATATTCACCCTGTCTTCTTCAAATTTTTCTTGGAGAGCATTCTTCTCTTGTTGCGTGGCTCGATGTTTTTCAGTAAGTTCCTCCTGTGCTTTCTTTAGGGCCTGGTTGGTCTACACTTTTTCTTCCTAAGCACGTCAAAGGTGTACTTCGATTGTGTCAACAATCTTGTGGAGCTAAACTGATCTCGCTTCTATTGTTCCTTCTGGCAAAGGTGCAGTAGAGGTTTCTCAGCTAGTATAGAGTGCTTTTTGTACTCCCTGGAGTGTGATCTCAATCTGGATATACATTTGTTCCTACTTCGCCTCCTGCTTCTCTATGATTTCCTTTAAAGCATCATTGACCACTGCAATAATGAAATCAAAATCATCCAATGTGAGGGAAGTTCGCATCTTGGTTATAGGGGTTCTTGGTTTATTTATGGAGGAATATTTCAGAGGTGAGACCTTCCTTTTCTTCGATGAGTCTTCATCATCTCGAGGTGGTGTTACTTCGACTCTCTGGGTTTCTGTACCTTCTTCATCATCACCTGCTTCATCTGGTGTAATGGAAGTTGTCCTTATAGATAGGTTGTCAACATCCTAGACTTCTTCAATCTTATTCGTCGACTTTGATTTCTTTGTCTTACTAGGCCCAGGTGTATCCTGTGTAGTTCCAGGGCTGTCAATGTCAGACATTTTCTGCAGGGTCTATTGGAACAAGGAGGTCCACTGACCATTCCTTGTTTATCTCTTATAGGTCTTCTTTTGTCAACTTATAATAGGACTGAAGTTGTTCCTGGTGCTCATCAGTGCATGGGGTTAGGTATATAAAGTGGTGGTCCATGCTGAAATTTATCAGAGGTCAGAATCTCTATAAAGTGTTTGGGGTTATGGGTGGTTCGCTCCGTATGGATGCTTTCAATTGGTTATAATACGTGTGGAAAATGAGATTCGATTTCCATTGATTGCTCATGTCGTTCGAGTACCATAATGTACTAAACTTCGTGGCTAGTGGATCAAAGGGGTCTAGGTCCAATAAGGTTGCACCTTTCGGTAGCTCCCATGCAACAAAAGCGATCAATATCAGTAGCCAGCTAAAATGGAATTCATGCCCATAATCCTGGGCTTCTTTTCAATCAATCTCCAGTTGATTCACCAGGTACTTCACCCAGTTCATCTATAGTCCCTCAGCGCACTTTCCTGTGAGGTCAACTACAAAGATAGATACTTGTGTTGGTTGATTCTTGCATACCAAATTCCCTGTGATCAGTTGGCATGTGAGGCACACTGTGACACATTCAATGGAAGCTACCTTGTAACCTATCACACCTTTCTCAACATCACCATAGGCTTCTTTGATCTTTTGCGCAAGAGCGTGGTCTATGGTATTTCCAAGATAGTACTCATGAGGATCAAGGCCCTACATGCTAAGCCTGATGATCCTATTGATCATCTCTAGATCAACAATTATGTGATGATATAACCACAGGTATCCTCCGTGGTAACTTTATAGCAACAGTTTTACACAAGCATTCACCTCCTGGTGTCTGCCAAAGTGCGGTACTTTCATAATGTTGAGCAAAGTAGATTGCGTGAGGTTCATAGTCCATTGCTGAGGGATGAGCTTCAAATTATTTCTCTTAGTTCTCTTCAAGTACTTATACAGGGCGAGCATGCTTTATGGTCTGCCAGGTTGAATTCGCAAAACTTCAATGCTATAACCTTGTCTTGATCTATGCGGTAGGTGTGCACTCCTTTCGGTAGATATGCAGTGACTAGGGTGTATTCAAATTCTCTAGGGACACTGTCCCCATTAATCTCACCTCTTAGAGGGGGTATGTAAGTTGGTAGGATGGATGGCACTAACTTCATGTTGGCTATGTCGTCCTTATGCTTAGTTATTTTTTCTGTG
Source organism: Picea glauca (assembly GCA_000966675.3). Classification (NCBI taxonomy): domain Eukaryota; kingdom Viridiplantae; phylum Streptophyta; class Pinopsida; order Pinales; family Pinaceae; genus Picea; species Picea glauca. Next base: position 766,229 of record JZKD02S1809131.1, read on the forward strand.
CCGGCTCGATATGTTACTGCTCGAGCAGTCGATGGGGAGGCTTGCACTCCTCCTGTTGATGATACTTGGACTTCGATGGACATTCTTCTTTCTAACATGGTTCCCTTAGTCATTAACTCAAGAAGGACCTTTGTGACAGATTCCTCAAGTTTGGTGATCTCGTTGGACATATGCACTCAAGAAAGATAATCGGGGTCACGATGATCTCAAAATGTTGCACTAGGATGAACAATCTTCTTGCAATGATCACTATAGACAATCACTAGTTCTGTGAGCTTCGATTTCTTAGTTGGAAAAAGTGTTCTTCGGGCATGACACGATGAGCTAAATAGGAAATTCCTCACTGGTCTGCTTGTAATGGGTATGAATCTTTCATGAACGTTGATCCATTCATTACGGCATGGTCCAACAGTCTGGTAGTGATATTTTAATGCTTTTCTTCCCGTTCAGGCAAAATTCAAATGGGTATATCGGTCCAATGACTATATTTATTCACCACGACAAAGTGCCATATGTCACTGTTCTGGTATCCCGTTGAAGCTCAATTCCTGTGATTTTTCCTTCTGCGAAGTTTCCTATGGAATATTCTGTAACTTTTAAATCTTTTCTCTCTTCTTACTTATCTTCCTAGCCTTCTTCTCAGTGAGATTTGTCTAGGTCATCCTTTTTCCATTCTGATCCTTATCTTCTCTTGACATAGTCACTTCGTGATGCTGAGATTCTTTCTTCAGATCCAAGGGTAATACACCTTCATCATATGGATTAGGTATTTCAATATTCTATGATTCCTCTAATGCTCTTATAGCTTCGACATCCAAGTCCTTGGTGTTTAATATCTTAGATCTGTTCTCTTGTTATTCCATCAAGTAGGCGATCTTTCTAGTCATAAATTCCATGAGTTCTTACTTCTTTTGTTCTAGGGATTCCTTGTCTTATTTTCTTTGGATATGGCCTTTTTCAATCTAGATCTTGCCTAAAAAATATGGAAATGGGGCATAGTCCTCAATATATTTAATAACTTCGAATTCTTCCTCCGTCGAAGCTCCATGGGTACTCATAGCTATCCGGGTAATCCTGCCACATAGGGTTACCATTTTTCCTTTAAACAATCCTATTTTCCCTAGTGAAGGAACCATAGAAGGCCTTCCTAGGGTTTCCCAAGTACTTTCTGTCATAATGTTCATCCGTGTTCCCTCATCCAAAGCACAGACAATGTCGAAGTCTCCTATTTTTACTTCGATTTTCTCCTTTTCTTTGAATATCTCTGACAAACTGACATCTTTATGTTCATCCAGGGTTTCTTTCATTTTCAACAACATAATCTCTGATTCTTTCTGGGGTTCTTCTATAATCTTAGTCTCTTGATCTCCTTCAGGGTTTTCTTGCTCCCTATTCATCTTTTCAAGTCTAGCAATCATTCTAGGTCAATCTAGTACTTCATGGTCCATAGCCTTACAACATAGGCGACTAGGGTTTCTCCCAGGGCATTCCTTAACAAGATGTCCTGGTCTTCGACAACTGTAACAAAGAGTTAATCCTCTCTTTCTCTTCAATGATCCCCAACTTTTCTTATACTGCATGCTAGGGTCATAATGGAGAACCTGCAAAAAATTCTTTCTAGGATCATGCATCCATTGGTTAATCCAAAAATTCTTTCTATGCATAGGTATAACATATCTATCATTATTCTTATCATATCTATTCATATCAAATGTTCTTTCATCTAATAATTCCCTAGTTTTCAAGCTAGGACACAATCTATCAAGCATACCTAAATCCATACTTTAGAAATACAAATTTTCACCTCTTTTACTTCTACAGGGCACAAAGCTTCCAGATCTAAGAACATTTAACTATTCTTACCTTTATCGGAGCACATAGCTTACATATCTTACTTCTTTTCTTCAGTATCAACATCTTTTCTTGCATATCTGACTTCTTTCCTTCATATTTGTCCTTCCTTCTTCAACACAGATCTTTTTAGATCAAGTGGATCACTGCGCACTAGGGCATAGATCCATGCACAAAGATTTTACAATTTTAGGATGAATCTTTGCACAAAGCTTCTTCTACTTAGTTCCCAACAATCACAGTTTCAGGTCCCGACAACGGAACCATTTGTTGGCACAGGGGCAGAACCAGGGTTCAATGCTACAACAACGCACCAAAAAAACACTAACTACCGACCCTTTTGGCATCACCTACGAAGCAGATGAAGTCTCACCCGAGATAGAGGTAGGGGTGGTTTCAGGACTTAGATGTTTGCAACCTTAGCTGGGACACGGACCTATGATTCTAACATGTAACAGAGCACTTAGTAGTTAATCTTCATCATTATTTAGTCTTATTATACTTCTCAGATAACACATAGCATCGCAACATTTACTTAGATCTAAGATCTTTCAACACTTAGTAACAATAAAATAGATCAGATCCTATAGATTAGCACTAAGCATATTCATACATATCAGATCTAACATTCATTCATAGCTCATAAGCACAAAGCATAAATATATCTATCTAAACACATGAAAGCACTTAGAAAATGAAGAGACAAGCACATCAAGTCGAGGCACATAGCACAACACACAGATTTACCGTGGTTCATCCCCACCCTAGGGCTATGTCCACAAAGTCTTCTTATTTATTAATGTCTTCAATCAGTTACAACACATAGCCTCCAAACCCTATTGTGCATAGGAAAAAATATCTGTGTAGCTTGCTAGATCCTTCTTCCTTGCCTTACAACACAAATCCTTCTACAGTCTCTCATAGGGACTTGCACTCATCTCTGCAAGTCTTACACAAAATGCACAAATCCTTACAATACTTGATCACACAGATCCAACTCTTAGCACTTTAGCCAACTTTCACTAAGAAATCACCAACTGCACTAAGAAACAACTTCTACTACTTCTTACATTGCTTATCTATTTATGCATTACAAAAGTGGGCCTAAGCATTGGTGAACCCACGGGCCGACATCCCTTCACCATTACATTAACCCAAAACCCTAAAAGGACCCAAAACAGGGTCTAGTTTCCACGATTTCTTCTTCGCATTGTGATCCATCTTTGAAAAGATGTTGAAGTCCCAAAAATGGTAAAATATGACCAAGTGTTCCTCAAAACTTGGTCAAGGGCCAACAATATGTTAGAGAATCAGAGAAAGTTCAGACTACATTGTTACAGTTGAAAGAAACAATGGATGTTCACAAAGATGTCAGTTTACTAGAGATCCTAAAAGAAAAACAACGCATAAATGAAAGAATAGGAGACTTCGACATAAACTGTGTCTTGGATGAGGAAACACAAGTAAATATTATGACAAAAGACACTTGGGAAATTTTGGGAAAGCATACTATGGTACCTTCATTAGGAAGTGTTATCACCATGATTTTCATAGCTAAGGTTATAGGTTTGTCAACAATTTGCAAAGTCATTCATGTTAGCACCCATATTGTTATTATGAATGTCATCATCTAACATATCCAAGGGTCAGTCTCAAAAGGAATATTATCATTTATTTGTTCCATTTCCATTTGCAACTGCGCGCTGCAAAATTTGTTATGTGTTGCACAGAGCACTTCTTTGCGCATTGGATTTATGTCATGCAGTGGATTTCATAACGCAGTGGGCTGTCACACAGTGGATTTCACCATGAAAAGGATTCTATCGGGTAGTGGATTTCGTCGCCCAGTGGATTTATTGTGCAGCCGATTTCATCGCGCAGTGGTTGTTGTCACGAAAAGGATGTTGTCACGCAGTGGATTCTGTCGTGCATAGTATGTTGTCGCGCAATTTATTTTGTCGTGCATAGGATTTTTTCATGCAGAGGATGTCATTACGCAATGGATTTTCCTGCACACAGGCTACAAGTCTCACTGCACAAATGACTATTTAGTGGTCAACTTCAAGATCACTTTTTGACCAACTGGAGAGGAATTTTGAAAATCCCCGAGAGGGTTTTGTTGAGGACAAAAAAAATAATAATAAAATCTCTCATATTTAAAAAAAGTTTCATATTTTGGGAGATTCAAAGGGATATTTGAGCCCTAGTTTTCAGTTTTCATGACTTCCTGTTCGATACATGTTTTGAAAACATGTATTCCGGCCAACTGGAGATGAATTTAAAGAAAATGAGAGAGGTTTTTATTTTTAAAGAGCTTAAAGAGGTTTTTATTAGTGATATATTATGTCATATTTAACGCTTATTTTACTAGTTTGTTGTACAATCCACTGCGTTTTTTGTTGTAGGTTGATGTTGCGTAGCAGACTTGCTGTGCAAGGGTAACAGAGTTTCCAATAGTGCATATGATGACTCATAAAAACCATATGGTCTAATTTTGATCATGATCAATGACTGTAAAGAATATTTCGGTTACGATTATGATTTGGCAAAGTCAGGTTTTCTATTTTTAGTGAATCCGTTGAAATTATTGTTCTCTTTCAAAGAAAACGGATCCATGATTCTAGGAAAAAATGAGCATTTTCTCTATGCTTCTAGAAGGAGAAGATTCTATGGTGAGGTGTCTTTTGAATGGTTTCGATCTTACTCACTTTCATGGTTTAGTGGGATCATCCTAACCTCCTCACTTTATCCTCTTCAACTTATAAAAGGAGAGGAGATCTCATGGAGAAATTTAGCTTGAGCTTAGTTGAATTTGGCTTGAGATTGTTAGCTTGGTTAGATTGGCTTTGAGCTTTTCTTTGTTAAGATAGATTGTGAGTAGCTATCAGATCCATGGTCTCAGAATCCATTGGAGAAAGAAGTGTGTGGGAAGCAAGGAATCTTTGGAAGGAACCTTACGACATCAAGGAATCCGATTGTAATCTCTCTTCCTATTATTTAATATAATATAGTGGCATGCTTCTTTCCCATAGAATTATCTTTATTTTATTGCATAATTCCTTGATCATATGCATAGGTTGTCATTGAATATACTTCTATTTCTTTCACTTTGGTTGGTTTGTGTCTCACTACATGATCAGTATCACAAGAGCATCAGAGCGAAACATGAACAACAAAGACATAAGGAAGAAACATTTAAAGGTATGTCTCTCATATTTTATTTGGTAGTAAATTCAATGTTTGTAACTTAGGGAAAGAGTCATGTCCTGTCCTGTTTTGTTCTAGATCCAGGTGGATCTAGGGAGATTAGTGTATGTATGCATTCACCGATTTATCCAATAACAAAATTGGCAACCATACTGGGGAAAAATGAATGTTTTCCTAGTTTTACTTATTTTCTTGCTTTGATATCTTGGTTTCTATTTTTTGAGTCACTGGAGGATCCACCTTGACTCTTTGACCGTTAAAATTCACATGAAAACCTTCTTAATTTTTAATTTTTTCCATTTTTGTTTGATTTTCGCACCCTGCTTTGAGGGACAATGCGACGACTTGGGATTTCTGCACCCTACCTATTTAGACCAGTGCAGAAACTCCACACCCTACCCATTGCTGGCCTACGATGATCAAGGAGTTCTGCACTATGTTAGTCTACAACCTGTGAAAATTGTGAAAATTTTGATTTTTGATGGTTTTTTCCTTACCCAAACCTTGGATTTGGTTTTGGGGTGAATTGTTGGGTCTATTTACAGTCTGCTTGACAAAAGTTGAATCTTATTTCAACCGTATTTGCCTCATTCTTTGCTTTGTTTTCTTTTGAAAGATTTGGTCTCTTTCTTTGAGTGTCTTTCAGTTACAAAGCATTGCTTTTTTCTTTAGAATTGTTTGGTGAAAGATTTATTTTTCTTTTATTGAATAGTTCATGTTAAAAGAGAATTTCTTTTTGGGTTGTGTTTGTTTTGAAGTGATTTGTTATTGCTTTTAGCTATCTTTGAAAATAAAAGTTTTCATTTCTTCCTTTATATTAGATTGGGGGAATCCTTGCATTTGAAGTAGAGAAATTGCATGATTCTTGGCATTTTTTGGTCTTAAATTCTGAAAAATTTTCCCCCTCATGGCTGGGGGGGGTCCATGAATCGTGTATTGGTGTAAAGTTTATTTTTATCATTTCTTAAAGATATTGATATTTATGAGTTTTAAAATTTTGGGACATTGGGCATATGGGAATGCTAAATGTTTTCTCCTTCGTGTAGCATAGATTTCATCGAAATGAAAAGATTGCATCTTCATCTCTTTGCATAACTTTTGAGTTAGTCAAAACACCATATTGTCCACACCATTTTCCTTTTGAGTAACAACAAACATAAAATAAAGTGCTTATAAAAATTGATTAGACATTTTTATATTTTCTGGTAGCAAACCTACATTAGATTAGTTGTAGGGCTTTGGAATAGGTGTGAAAGATAACTTTCCAAATCTGCAAACAAACATAGAATCTTGCGTCATGGAGCGGTGAAATCCACTTGCTACATTTTAGTCTGGGAAGCCCTTCTAACACAGGGTTCAATCACGAGGTCGCATTGAGACTGGAAAAGTTACTCACCCTGCTTTCTTGGTCTTGGTGTAGAGATTGTGCGTATTATGGGGGTCGCTTGAAGGTATACCCACAAGGATGAGTGGAAGAATTTTAAGTTGATTTCGCGCTAGATACCCTACCTTTGCACGTGGATCGGACTGTCGACTGTTTCCCCAGGCATCATTGTAGTAATTGGTAGCCTTAGTGGCCTATCTCTTTAGGGTCTTTACACAAGGTGACTGTGGAGGGGCAAGTCTTCATGGTACCTGGAATCGACGTTGGAAAAACTCACTCGGGCTCCTTGGAGGGTATACCCACGATTATGTGTGCGAGCTTGCACCAAGGTGTAAGTCCATTAAGAAGGTCGTCAACATAACTTTTCCACCTGCTCTATCTCAGATCCTTCTTACTTTGTTCCCGCGACGTTGGATTTCATCACCAACTAGTGAGCTCATTGTGAGAAGGTTTTGTTTGCTTGCTTGCTTACTAGATTTTTAGTGTGTGTTGTTTGTTCTCCCTAGAAGACTCTAGGTTGGATTTTTGTTTTTAATGGTGCCAGTTCCCGAAATGACCAATGAAGGAACCTCTTCGCCAGAGGAACCTTTTGTTTTTCCTTCTTACAAAAACATTGGTCCTCCTCACATCGCTACTTTGAGCCTTCCAGGTCTCACAATTGGATTACCGGTATGGTTGTTTTCCACTTAGGTAATCCCGAATGCAGTAAGTTCTTTGGTCATAAGAACTTTACCCCAAGAGAATCAACCTCATGTTGATCCTTCACCTTCTTCACTAGTAATATCTTCTTCACCTTCTTCACTTGCAAGGTATTCTTCCATTTCATCTTCTTTGCCGAGTGAAAGCTCTCCAGCTAGTAATTCGATGAATATGAAAAATAACAAAAGGAAGAATAAGAAGAAGAAAAATAAACAAGGATCCACACTTCCTACCACTTCCAGATGTGTTGGAAAGAAACTAGTTACTGTTGATCATGCTGGGAGTGTTGATGATGCCAAGAACACCCAAAAACCCCGTAAGCCCAAGTACCCTTGCAGGATTTGCAAGGGTATCCATATTCTTAAGGATTTCCCTAGTCTATCCAAGGTTATAGAAGCATGGTCTACACAACCTCGCCAACCCATGTCGTCAACCTCTGAACAACATGTTGGTGACCTCCCATCAACTAGTCAAGATACCATTAGGAAGAAGAAAAGTAGAGTCAAGTTTCCATGTATGTTATGCAAAGGGAGTCATCTAACTCACCTTTTCCCTCATATGGATGAAGCCTCGAAATTACTAGAAGACATAACTGTTTCACAACCTCAACTTCTAGCTGATTATCGCAAGCTTACTCTTGACCCACCTGTAGTTGATGGAATGATCAATCCGGTCCCTTCGTCGGTCATTCCGGTTGATCAAGTAGTCAATCTGCTCACATCCTTAGTTGAACCAACTGACCAAGTGGTCTCTCTGATCCCATCTTTAGTCGATCCCACTCTCCCATTAGAGAGTGAAACCCAAACAGTCGATCCATTTCCACCCATCGACCCCATTCTCCCCTTAGAGAATGAAACCCAAGTGGTCGATCTGATCTCATCATCAGTCGATCCTACTCTCCCGCTTGAGAGTAAACATGATACTGCCCATGTTTTTCTTGTTGATACGAAATCTACCATACCAAGGGGCATTCCTCCTTATCCTGTGGAACCTCCTCGAAGAAATGAGACCATCCTTTTTAATTGGGGTGTGCTAACTGGACCTCGTCTTCCCTCTCACATTCCTTTCTAGATTATAATATAGGTTTATGTTCGAGATGTTACTTAGACATTTGTAGATGAAGGTGCGTCTGTTAGTATTTTGTCCTCTCTTACTTGGCAAGCTTTGGGTTGTCCTCAGCTTGTGCCAGTTACACAGAATCTGTTATCTTTTAACAGAAGAACCAACCAACCTTTAGGGACCCTTCCTCAGTTTCCTGTAACTTTGGGAGGGAAAACTGTCTTTATTGATTTCATGGTAGTCCAAGACCCCTTGTATTTCGATTTACTCCTTGGGAAGGATTATGTCTATGCCATGAAAGCTATTGTGTCCACTCTTTTTCGTGTGATATCTTTCCCTCACGTTGGAAGAATTGTGACTATTTATCAACTTTCATTCATCGGTCCTGTTATAACCCTAAAATGCACCATACAGGTTTACCTGGCATCAGGCCAACTCATGCCTCTTCCTAGCCAAAGCCATGCTGAGTAATTCCTCAAAATTCACTTGAAAACAAGC
>JZKD02S1809131.1:774936-790522 GCA_000966675.3 Picea glauca
GGTTGAGATTTTGGGTAGAAGGTTAAAGGTTAAATCTGAAGGGTCATGATCTGCATATAGGCTTAGAACCCTAGCTTATTAGTCCGTAGGGTAAAATACCCAACAACAGGTCCTAACTGGATTACCTCCTTAAATGGTTCTCACATGCAGATGGTATCACCCCCACCACATGTTAATTATGTGGCATTGTCTCCCATGACTTCAAGTTCTGATGATTTTGATCCAGTAGGTGACATGGTTATCTCTTCGATCGGTTTTTTAGAGTATGATCTCTTTACCCCTATTGTGGCCCTCAACATGTGTTCCTACCAGAGTGTGTTTCTTCCATCGAGTGAAGATCTCTTGGAGGCCATAACCAAGTTTTGTCCCTTGACACGGTGTCCTTACAGAGCACTGTCCTCTTGGAATCCATGATTAAGAAGAGAGTTTCGAGCATAGGGTTTTTGATTTCAAGCTCATTAAAATATAAAACCAACTTTGAGCATGGTTTTTTGATTTCATGCTCATTAAAAAATGGAACTAGCTGAGGATATTTTTTTGCCTCTCTGTAGCAACCTCATTAAAAAATGAAACAAAGCTTACAAGCATAGTTCCCATTTTTTAGTCAAACTCGTTAAAAAATGAAACAATGGTCTAGGGATGATACCTAGAGTTTTGAGGATAGTTTTCACGTCTTTGTAGAAACCTCATTAAAAAATGAAACAAAGATTACGTGCATAGTTCTTGTTTCTGTGTCAAGCTCGTTAAAAATGAAACAAAGTTCTAGGGATTGAACCTGGATTCTCGAGAATAGTTTTTCTTCTCTATGGAAAGCTCGTTAAAAAATGAAATAGATTTTTTCCCCATATCTGTTTGAGTCAAGTCCTTCGTCTAGTATTTGAAGCTTTGTTTCATCTACTTTTGCAGTTGAATGAAATGAAGCTTGGGGGGCAATGCTTCCAGCCTTTGGACTTCATGTTGAAGTTGAGCGACTAGCTTCTTAAGCTGGGGGATAAGTACCAACCATGAGTTGAGAAGTCGTAAGCATAGTTTTTACTTTGGTTCAAGGTAGTGTAAAAATGAAACCACCTACCTCAAGCATAGTTTCCTCTGGTTCAAGCTTGTGTAAAAATAAAACCAGGTCCAAGCATAGTTTTTTTTTATCTTTTAAGCTTGTTATTTCTCATGCTCGTAAATACATGAGAATAAGTTACTGAGCTTAGTCTTTGTTCTTTCTCATGCTCGTAAATACATGAGAATGCAATCGAGTATAATTTTATCACTTTTTTGGACTCATAAAGGCTATACAAAAAAGGAACCCCCTGGAGTTCCCTTTAAGCTCTTTTTAGACTCTCTAAACATGAAAATATTGTCGAGCAATCTTGTTCTTTTCATGCTCATTAAAGTATTTGAAGAAAATGTATGTTGAGCGATATTTTATCTCTTTTTCAGTCTCATCAGACTAATTTATGAAAAAGGAACTGAGAGAGTTCTCTTTAAGTGTTTTTCAGAATCTCTAAACATGAAAAACCCATGAGTTTTCTTTCTTTGGACTCGTAAAACAAACATCGAAAGGCCCATATGGGACCGAACCATTCCTTCCTAGGGTTCATTAAAAATAATATGAGGGACTCATCCAAAGGATGATATTACATTACAAGCATATGTTATCCTCCTCAAGCTTGTGTAAAAATAAAGAGGTACTCGCCATAAATGGTGGGGGAAAAATTGGGAAATAAATTTATCTAAACCTGTATTCCATGGAAGAGTCACTTTTGAACATGACACCCTTTCTCTTGTCTTGTGTCTTGGTTGGAAAATCCACCTGTCTCTTGGTCATACTCCTTTATAAGATTACAAATTATTCTTTGATCCCTATGATTGAGTCAATGTTTCCAAGACAGTTGTCGTGTCGTCAATATGTTAAAAAATAAGTTCAACCCAGAAAGCCTTCTATTGCATCGGCCATTTCTGTAGTCCTTAAGCCTTTTATTGCATCAGCCATCACTGATTCAGTCCTAAATCATTGTTACTTTGATCTACTTCAAATCTTGTTACCCATTTTGTGTCATTGATTGGGGATTCATTAAGGCTCTCCTGTCACGATTCTTTTCCTTTCGACTTCAACTCATTATCCAGGAAGTAGAATTAGAAACTAATTGGTACCTTGGAACTTGCATGCCTCAATGGCAGGTTTCCTCACTTTTGACAGTGGGTTTTCATTATTGACCTATGATCGATATATTCCATCGAGTGTTCGACTTTAGCTCATTAATTCACATTCGTTGGATTGTACTAGTGTACCTTGGGAGTCATTGACATTAATGGTGATTTCCCTCGCACTTGTTAATGGTATTCATTAATGACCAATAATAAAGTGGTTTATACCATGTTCGACTTCAACACATGTATTCTCATGGTTAGATTAGTACTATAGAGTGGTGGAGATGAAGACCCTGAATCTTTTCTCACAGATTCAGGTTGCATTGGAGTATATTTAGTGTACTGTTGCATATATCCACATTGTATGTCTCGTGGCTATGTTCAAATTTGATTCTTTAACACATAGATCCACAATGTATTTTTGGTGGCTATGTTCATATTTGAGTCATATTGGCATGGATCCACATTGTATGTTCAATGGCCATGATATATATTACTTGACATGGATCTTCGCATGTCGACATTTATGCTTTCAGTCATTTATATTTTGAGTATGGGAATGCCTACCTCAATGATGATATATTATTGTACTGTATTTCCTTGTTTGTTGGCAGGTTTTTGACCAATGTGTTCCTTGTTCCCTACACACACTTGACAATGTATTTCAGCTATCACTCTGTTCTAACTTCATACTTTGGGGGGCTCTTTGTTACACATTATTTTCGTCACCCTCATGATCGTTAATGATGTAAACCTATCTATTTCTTTCAGAGAGGTCAGTGGCCTGAATTCCTGAAGAAAGAAGGGAGAGGAAGTTTCCTTGAGAGAAGAAGTTGTGTTTTCCTCTATAAAAACCCTATTTTGGAGGATTTCAATGGTCTACACCATAGCTGGGGTGTAGAAATGCCACATTTTTGCAGGATGCACTATATCTAGGGTGAAGAATTTCCGCAGGTTGCACTATAGCCAGGTTGCGGTGGCCTTCGTACATGGGGAAAATGGGCATTTTCTTAATGCTTCTAGAAGGAGAAGCTTCTATGTTGAGGTGGCTTCTGAATGGTTTGGATCTTACTCGCTTTCATGATTTAGTGGGATCATCCTAACCTCCTCACCTTATCCTCTTCAACTTATAAAAGGAGAGGAGATCTCATGGAGAAAGTTAGCTTGAGCTTAGTTGAATTTGTCTTGATATTGTTATCTTGGTTAGATTGGATTTGAGATTTTCTTTGTCAAGATAGATTGTGAGTATATATCAGATCCATGGTCTCAGAATCCATTGGAGCAAGAAGTGTGTGAGAAGCAAGGAATTGTTGGAAGGAACCTTATGACATCAAGGCATCTGGTTGTAATCTCTCTTCCTGTTATTTAATATAATACAGTGGCATGCTTCTTTCCCATAGAATTATCTTTATTTTATTGCATAATTCCTTGATCATATGCATAGGTTGTCATTGAATATACTTCTACTTCTTTCACTTTGGTTGGTTTGTGTCTCACTGTAGGATCAGTATCATAAGAGAACCAGAGAGAAACAGGAACAACATAGACTTAAGTAAGCGACATTTAAAGGTATGTCTCTCATCTTTTGTTTGGTAGTAAATTCAATGGTTGTAACTTAGGGAAAGCGTCATGTCTTGTCCTATTTTGTTCTAGATCCAGGTGGATCTAGGGAGATTGGTTTATGTCCACATTCACCGATTTATCCAATAACACATATCTATTTTCTGTTTGAATAGGAACATAATTTCGAACCCAGGATTCGTTGTGCAGCACCCCAGGATTCACGTCATTTAGACAAACTATTTTCCTCTAAGTTAACTCTAAATTCATCCTCAGTGGTGCTCCAAGTTGCTTCATGTGTTTTTCTCTCGCCACACTCAACGATTTTTAACTAAAGAATATTGCTTATTTAGCCTTTATCCTCTCAATTTCAGTCATTAATTCATTTGTTTCTATTGTTTTCTTAAATTGACTCCATTGCCCAATGGTACTTTCTCTCTTGCTTGTCCTAGCATCCCTTTTAAAAAAAAAAAAACTTGTCCTATTGCAGAATCTGACCTTTGTGCATTTATTGATGAAATATTTGAGTTATTACCAGTCATTAGACATATGAGAGAGCCCTCTCTAGTTGTATAGGTCAGAATACAATATAAAGTTGGTTGAAACAATTACCTCTGTCGTCTGTTTATCGGCCAAACAAATTTACAGAGTGCTAACATTTTTGACATCGTTTTCGGGGACAGAATTGAAAATTTTCCCTGGGAAAGAACGACATGGTTGAGTTATGAGGTCTAAGAGAAGTAGACAGTTAGGCACATATTGGCTGTATTTCTACTCTGGAGACTCCACACATTAGAAAATCAGTTGAAGGTGATTCCACTGGCAGAAGAATCCAGAGCTAAAGTTTTCATGGCGACTCCAATCAAGCTTCAAATGAGATTCAAAGACTCCACTGGAGAATGATACCTATTGACAAAGATATGGAAAAATAAGGTACTTGAGCTTAATTTTAGTTCAAGAAGTACTTTTCTATTTTATCAATATCTTCTTGTCCTTTCCTGATTTTTTCAAAAGAATATTTCTTCACTTACTGCATTCAAATGAAGCCCAGAGATCTACCCTTGTATATCCTCCATGGAAAACTATAGGTATAACTCCTTCTTGTATAACCGATATTCACCAAGATCCTTCCTCTAATACATATGATGTTTATGATCATTCTTGTGAGATTAATGAAACCAAATCTAAGCTTGTACCTTCTAATCTTAATCCTATTCCCTACAAGTTTCAAGAAAGATACAATCCTCTTAAATTTCCTTCCATCCTTCATGAATTTCCTCTGAAACATTATAAGTACAGCCAGGTGAAAAAAATATTCAATTCTTTGAGCATTTCATAGACCTTTTTGAGATCGAACATGATGATGTGTCTATGAGGGCCTTTTCTCAGTCCTTGCAAGGAGATGCCAAAGCATGGTTAATACATTTGCACCCTTAGTCGATTAGCTCGTGGGATGAACCGAGGGAGACTTTCAGTTGATTTTGGGGTGAGAGAAAGTCATGGGATATACTCCTTTCCGATTTTTATGCCATGAGAAGAATGAAATATGAAACCATATCAAATTTCAATAGGATGTTTTCTAGTCTTTATTATAAACTGCCTAAAGAATTCCAACCTCCTGAAGTTGCTGCCATGATCCATTATGTAACAACCTTTCAATCAGACTTATATTTTCTTTTGATGGAGAGGAAGTCTATGTCTTTGCAGCATATGTTAAACAATTCTCAAGAAGTTGAAGACAATATTCAAGCATGTAAACAGATTCGAAATGAGGAGTTGGATGCTAAAGAACATGACAATGAATACGAACAAAGAATAGTTGATTTGAATCTTGAGAAGAGGGTTAATAATATCATATGTCCTCTTGAAGCTTTAAATGTTGATGATTTTTCAAAGGATTATATTCCACTTATTGAAAAAGGAGGTGCTAATTTAGCTTCTGATCCATCCCATGATAAGCACGGGTTTGATTGTTTTATGTATTCATTTGTAGATAATCAAGAAAATGAATATGCAAATCATCTTGTTGAAGAGCAGGTTGATGCCCCAAGATTTTTCTTGTTAGATGACATTGCAGATGTTGTTGATTTTCCTATATATGATGAATATGATGAAGGTTATGATGTTGACTTCCTAGAAAAACCAACTACATGTTCTCTATCAGAAAATGTTCCTTTTCAGCAGTGTAATGAGAGAAATCAACCTACATATCACAACTACAAAGAAGAATATGAAGAAAGTATCGAATCAGCTGAAGGAAATTCTTTACCTTTATGCTTTTCTTCATTTAAATTGTTGAAAGAAAATTTAAATATCATCACTGGGGTAGAGGAATGTGTGTTGATGAAAAATCACATTGATTCATGGAAAACAATTGACAAGAAATTGCAACAATCGTCTCATGTGTTTAATGACCCTATTGCTTGTTATGTGGAAGGTTTTTATCAGTTCAAAATTGCAGTCATTGGTTAAATATTAATATGAAAATGAGTACGTTCAACAATCCAAGGAAATTGAAAAATGTGCATATGACAACAATGAAGAAAATGAAGAAAGATTTGAATTAGAAGAAAGAACTTTGCCATTGTGTTTTGCATCTTTCGAATTGCTGAAGAAAAATGTTTATAATGTTTCAAATTAGAAATCCTTTAGGAATGATGTTGAATATGAAGAAAGCAGTGGACTTGCAAATGAAAATTGTCTTCCATTATGTTTTTCTTACTTTGAATTGTTGAAAGTAAATCATGAGATAACAGAGGAAGCAATGAAGTCTGATTGCATTCATGGTGACATTTTTTTACATGAGAAATTTTTTATCAGTGAAGAGGACCAACAACCTTCTCATACTTTTAATGACCCTATTGTTGATTACATGGAAGGTTATTTCAGTTCAGATTTGCAGCCTGTGATCAACTACCAGCTTGGAAATAAATATGATGGTCAATAAACATCAGTGTTAGATATGGATTGCTTGCCACTATGGGTTTCAATTCAGCCAACACTGTCTTCTTATTCAGAAGATTGTTATTTCCAACCGTCTCAAAATATTTTTCATCCTTTTGTGGTAATCAACAAGTTGAATTACATGAAAACAAGGATGCAATGGAAGGGGTGAAACATGATTGTTGTTTTATGTATGTTCTGGAGGATCCATTTGAAGTTTTGTTGGAGGCGACAGACAATCCCAATGTTTTTAATTTTTTGAGATTTGAATTTATAGATAAATTTTTGAATGACTTATCAATAAACATGCTTTGGAGCAAGCATGTGCCAAGAAACCAAAAAGTGGATAAAGTGCTTGCATGGTTGCATTGGAATATTGATTTCACTTGATTGACATCTTTTTCAGTAGTCAGGAGTGCGAATAAGCTTGGTACTACGGGAATTTCTTTTAGCAATCTGTAGTTTTCATTTTCAGCTCAGTTTCAGATTTTAGTTTGGAGCATATACAATTTTGGGCTTTCAGCGGATGCAGGTTACAAGTTACAGTTGGAAAGTTGAGTTTGGGAGAAACCTAATGGATAGGCACCTGGTATAATGTTATTTTCTACCTCACAGGGAGGATAACATCCCCGTTGGAGCCAACTGTTAGCATCGTGATTTTCATAGCTAGGGTTATAGGTTTGTCAACAATTTGCAAAGTTCATGTGTGTTAGCACCCATATTATTTTTATGACTGGAAGCATCTAACATCTCCAAGGGTTAGTTTCAAAAGGAATCTTATCATTTATTTGTTACATTTCCATTTGCAATTGTGCGCTACAAAATTTTCTACGTGTTGCGCAAATCACTTCGTCGCGTAGCGGATTTCTGTCACATAGTGGATTTTTGTCACGCAGTGGATTTCATCATGCAGTGGATTTTGTCGCACAGTGGGCTGTCACACATACGATGTTGTCATGCAATGGATTTCACCATGCAAAGGATTCTATCGTGCAGTGGATTTCATCGCGTAGTGGGCTGTCATGCATAGGATGTTGTTGCACAGTTGATTTTATTGCGCAATGGATTTCGTCGCGTAATGGATGTTGTTGCGCATAGGATGTTGTCGCGCAGTGGATTCTGTCACGCATAGGATGTTGTCGTGAAATGGATTCTATCATGCATAGGATGTTGTCATGCAGTGGATACTGTCACACATAGGATGTTTTCGTGCAGAGGATGTCATCACGCAGTGGAATTTCCTACACACATGCTACAGGTCGAGTTGCGCAAATGACTAGTTTAGTGGTCAACTTCAAGATCACTTTCTGACCAACCTGAGAGGAATTTTGAAAATCCCCAAGAGGGTTTTATTGGGGAAAAACTAGATAATAAAAACCTCTCTCATATTTTAAAACCGTTTCATATTTTTGGATATTCAAAGGGATATTTGAGCCCTAGTTTTCAGTTTTCATGATTTCCTGTCCGAGACATGTTTTGGCGACATGTATTTCGGCTAGCTGGAGATGAATTTCAAGAAACCGAGAGTTTTTTTTCTTTGTAACGAGCTTAAATACAAAAAAATCTCTCATTTTTTGAAAATATTTTTTTATTAATGAGATATGATGTCATCTTTAATGCATATTTTCCCAGGTTGCTGCGCAATCCACTGCGTTTTTTTCTTGTAGGTTATTTTTTCATAGCAGACTTGTTGTGCAAGGGTAAAAAAGTGTCCAATAGTGCACATGATGAATCATCACAACCATATGTTCAAATTTTGATCATGATAAATGAATGTAAAGAATATTTCAGTTATGATTATGATTTGGCAAAGTCGGGTTTTTTATTTTTAGTGAACCTATTGAAATTATTGTTCTCTTTCAAAGAAAACATATCCATGATTCTAGGAGGTATTAGTTCGACCCTAGAAGCCAAGGGTGACATTAGCTTTCTATATATGGGGATCATTTTCATGTAAACAGGGTTGGTTGGAAAAAACATTGTAGACAGTGACTATTGAATGTAGCTCTGAATTCGACTGAAGCTTAATGCAAAAGTCTCGAAGCTTCGATGAAAAGATTCTGATTGTGACAGTTTGATGTATTGTATTCTTTCTCTGCGTACGTACTTCCTGTATTCTTTATTCATATCTATTTTCTGTCTGAATAGGAACGCAATTTCAAACCTAGGATTCACTACGCAACGCCCTAGGATTCGTGCCATTCAGACAAACTGTTTTCCTCTAGGTTAACTTTGAATTCATCCTCAGTGGTGCTTCGAGTTGCTTCATGTGTTTTTCTCTCACCACACTCAACGATTTTTAACTGAAGATTGTTTCTTATTTATCCTTTATCCTCTCAAGTTCAATCGCTAAGTCATTTCTTTCTTATGTTTTCTTAAATTGACTCCATTTCCCAATGGTACTTTCTTTCTTGCTTGTCCTACCATCCCTTTTAAAACAAAAATAAACTTGTCCTATTTCATAATCTGACCTTTGTGCATTTATTGATGAAATATTTGAGTTATTACCAGTCATTAGACATATCAGAGAGCCCTCTCTGGTTGTATAGGTCAGAATACAATCTAAAGTTAGTTGCAACAATTACCTCTGTCATATGTTTATCAGCCGAACAGATTTACAGAGTTCTAACAGGAAGGATAGGCTTGTTTAAGGGAAAGATGATAACCTTATATGGAAGAGTTACTAATGTACCTATTATTATTCATGGAACATCGACTGAAGAGGAATTTGAAGTCATTAAGTTTATTGAGAACAACACTTCTTTCCCACTTTTATTAGGTAAGACTTGGATTGATAAGGATCAAATCTGAAGGAAAGCAGAAGGAGAAGCTACAGAAAAGAAAATGCAAGAACTCAGGGATTTCATAGCTACAAAAGTAGATCGACTAATAGAAGAATGAGAGGATAAGTCAAAGAAACAGAAGGCAAGAGAATTAGTTGTCAAGGTTGAAATAATGAAAGAAGTTTTGAAGGACCTATCCATGCAAGAAAGAAGTATATCCACCCAAGAAGTAATAAAATCACATCAACAGTGCGAAGTCAGTACACTAGGAGAAGATAAGAATAAGAAGGGAAAGAGGATTCCAGAAACAGTTAGAGAGACTCAGATCACAGGAAAGAAGGCAAGGAAGATCAGTAAAAAGAAAGATAATATGGAAAATATACAAGAAGCTACAGACACCAGATGAAAGACTTCACAGACTAGAACCTCGCAGGAGGTAGGTTCGTAGGATTTGAGGACCGCGTAGAATGGGACTTCACCCTGGCGAAGCTATATGACTGTTGGAGTTGCCCCAACCATTAGAACGATTCTCTGAAATGGCTATAAAAAACATTTATGGGTAGATGGACCATCATTGGGTGTTGAGACCGCACCATAACATACATATTCACATTGATGGAAGCATTCCTGCCCGTTGGAAGAATATGTTATGATGCTCGCTTATTTAACTTGTCGGTCATTGCACTGGGACCAATTTTTTCTACCCATGATTCACTGATCCAAGAATAGAATTGATTGTGTGTTGAGTTGTGTTATCTGATCCTAGACATCACCATCCATTTTCCTACCCCGCCTATCTTTTCACCTACCCCAACCTGCCTTTTTAAAAGTGAGAATGTCGGACGAACCTAGTGCATTAGAGAAGTCTGTCGAGGAGGTACTCAAGAAGATAATGGATGACATACATATATATGAAGGTTTCCAGGCATCGTATGTAATATACCATATATAAAATGTATGCAAAACAGAAATAAAATGCTAGTAATGGAAGAATAACAACAATATAACCAAAAAAATTACAACAATAACACTGAAATGATATAAGAATAACAATAGAAATAACACTTTGATTCCAAGAGAAATGTTCACAGGCCTCTTCAAGGGGGAAACCTCTAGTTGAGCAGAGATCTATTCCAATAATCTCCAAGCTAGGGTTCTCATACCCTCGACTCTTATTTATACTAAATATGTCTATCAAAAGAATCATCTAGAGGAAGATCCTTCTAGAAGTGGAAGCTTCTATTAGGTCTTCTTACATTTGACTTATTCTATTTTATTGCAAGGCCTTATTAATATTGACCTTTATTACATCTGAACATATTGTTCTACCTATGTGTGGGTTAGGACCCTAACATGTCCTCCCCCTTAAAAACAACCTTGTCCTCAAGGCTTGAGATGTGGAAATTGTTACAGAATGGTAGCTGGTTCCCAAGTGGCATTTGCTGGAGTTGTATCTTTCCACTAGATTAACACTTCCTTGATGGTTCTTTAACACAAACTATGATCACGCTAGTCCAAAACTACTTGTGGTTGTAGCCAAATGGATCCTTCTTCGGCTAACTAGGGAAGGTTGGTTTGAATTTGGCACTTAGTTCTGATCACCTTCTTTAAGCAAGAACATGAAAAACAAGATGTAGCTTCGAATGACTCGGTAAAGCTAATTGATAGGACACCTATCCCACATGCTTGATAACTGTATAAGGACCATAAAATTTGGGTGCTAGCTTCTAACAATGCTCGACCTTGAGGGAATTCTACTTGTAAGGTTGCAGGTGAATAAACACCTGATCCCCTTCTTCAAATTGTCGTTCAGAGAAACCTTGATTTTCTTGTTGCTTCCTGCGATTATGTGCCATGACCAAATTCTCTTTGAGGGTATGGAGAATAGCCTCTCGAACTATAAGTGTTTGGTCAACCACCTAGACCTTTGAGACACCAGGTAAGTATGAGAGAACTGAAGGTGGATTCTATCCATATACCGCTTCAAATGGAGTCATGCATGTATTTGTATGGTATGAAGTGTTGTACCACCATTCAGCTAGGGGTAACCATTGAGCCCACTGATTTTTCTTTTCCAAGGCAAAACACCTCAAATATGTTTCCAAACAATTATTGACAACTTCTATTTGACCATTAGTCTGGGGATGATAAGTTGTACTGAGATGCAATTGGGTGCCTTGTAGATTGAATAGTTCTTGCCAAAAATTGCTTGTGAAAGTGGGGTCGTGATCATAAACAATAGAGTGTGGCATGCCATGGATATTGAAGACCTGATCCATGAAAATTTGAGCCACCATGGATGTTGTAAACAGGTGTTGAAGAGCACAAAAATGAGCATACTTGGAAATGCGATCAACAACCACCATGATGACTGATTTATTTCCTGATTTGGGTAAGCTTGTAATAAAATCCATAGAGATGTCCTTCCAAATAGCAGGTGGAATCGGGAGAAGTTGTAGTGTTCCTAGAGATTTGACTATTTCTCCCTTGTTGCGTTGACACACATCACATTCGGCGAAAAAATTATGAATGTCCCATTTCATACCATCCAAGAAAAAAGAACGTTTGGCCCTGCCATAGGTTTTGGTGAACTCGGAGTGCCTCGTTGTTGGTGTATCATGAAGCTCAGAAAGTACCATGGATTTAATATTTGATTGTTTACTTAAATACAAACAACCTTTGTATCAAATCTCATCATGGAGCCAAGAGTACCCTGGGGGAGCTGGAGCACTGGACTGCAATTGTTGGATCAACTGCGAACTTTTGGGATCTTGTAGCCATTCCTGGTGAACAACTTGGAGCCAATCTGGTACAATGAAGGAAAGAGAAAAAAGGGATCCTTCATCTTCATATTTGAGGGAAAGTGCATCGTCAACCACATTTTCTTTGCCTTTCTTGTAAATGATCTCATAATCATAGCCAAATAGCTTAGTTACCCATTTTTGTTGCTCCGGGGAGGAGAGGCATTGTTCCAAAAAATACTTGAGGCTTTGATAGTCTATCTTAATTTGGAAGAATTGCCCCAATAGATAAGGGAGCCAAAAATCAACAGCATGCAGACTAGCCAACTTTTCATTTTCATAGATAGATTTTCCCAGATTTCTTTCAGATAGTTTCTTGCTGGTAAAGGCCAAAGGTCGACCCTCTTGCATAAGGAGAACACCAATTAATTTCCCTGAAGCATCAAATTCCAAGACAAAGGTATTTGTTAAATTAGGAAGGTCCAGGGCTAGAGTGGTGCACATGGCCATCTTCAAGGTTTAAAAAGCTTGAGCAGCATCTGGAGACCAAGTGAAAGAGTTCTTTTTTAGGAGAGCAGTGAGAGGTGCTGCAATATTTCTGTAATTCTTAACAACCTTGCGATAATAACCTGTTAAGCCCATAAATCCACGCAATATTTTGAGATTCTTGGGGTGAGGCCAGTCTTGCATAGCTTCAATCTTTTTAGGATCCACCCTGATGCTGTCCTTGCTAACCAGATGACCCAAGTACTCTACTTCTGAGGCACCAAAAGCACATTTAGATTGTTTCAGTAAAAGTTGGTGTTGAGAGAGTAGATGGAGAACTCGATCCACATGAGCAAGATGTGATGTCTATGTCTTGCGATATATGAGGATATCATCAAAGAAAACTAAGACAAAATGATGGAAAAAAGGACGAAAGACATGATTCATGAGGCTTTGGAAGGTAGAGGGGGCATTACACAAGTCAAAGGGCATGACCAAAAACTCATAGTGGCCCTCATGAGTTCAAAAGGTAGTCTTGGGAATGTCTAACTCTTTCATACGTATCTGGTGGTAGCCCGAACGAAGATCAAGTTTAGTAAAGAATTGGGCGCCACTCAGTTCATCCAGGAGGTCATCAATGACAGGAATGGGAATTTTTTATTTAATGGTAAGTTTTTTGAGGGCACAAAAGTCATGAAACATTTGCCAAGAACCTTCTTTCTTCAGGACCATGACCACAGGAGAAGAGTAGGGGCTTGTACTAGGGCGGATAACGCCTTCATTAAGGAGTTCCTGGACTATTTTCTCAATTTCATTTTTTTGGGAAAAGGGGTGACAATACGGACGAACATTGGGAGGAAGGCTTCCGAGTACAAGGGGAATGGAATGATCATGAACACCACATGAAGGAGGGAGTCCCTAGGGAGTGGAAAAGACCACTTGATGTTTAGAAAGGATGGCTTGGAGGTCTTGTGGCACCGAGGGTGATTCTATTGCTTGGATGACATGGAGTTGAGCAATAACACCATAATGACCCTTTTTAAGCAGTTTTTCCATGTGATGGGAACTAATGATCTCAGGTGAACTGACGATGATACCTTGGACCTTATATTGGTGGACCTCCTGGTCAAATTGCATGGTTAATTCCTTAAAATCCATGAGAATGGGACCCAAAGTCCTTAGCCAGTCTGCACCCAACACAATGTCACACTCGCCCATGTCTATAGAAAACATATGACATTTCAGGTGGTAGTCACCAATTTGGAGACACACATTTTCACAACGCCCTCCACATTTCATGGAGCCACCATTGAAAATCATGATTTGGAAATTGCTGACAGCATGCATGTAGCAATGAGTTTCTTGGGCAATGCAATGATGAATAAAATTATGGGTGCTTCCACTATCAACCAGAATGATGACCTTCCGATGCTTGATGTAACCAATTAGCTTGAGGGTTTGGGGAGCGGAGAAGCCAGTGAGAGCACTGAGGGAAATGACCGGTTCTACTTCGGGAGGGTCTGAGGGAGGGGTTATGTCGGGGGTTTCAGGTGACTCAGAAACAAGGGGAGTTTCAATATCCTCTTCCAAAATATCCTCGAAGATGGCCATAAACAAATTTTGTTCCTTACACTTGTGGCCCAAGAAATATTTGTCATCACAATTATAACAAAGGCCCCTTTGAGGTGGCATTCAACCATTTCAGCCCTGGTTAATTTTTGGATCTTTAGTGGAGCGGAGGGAGTAGTGGGATTTACTAGTTTAGGGAAAGGGATAAAGGAGGGTTTCCAGTTTTGAGAAGATACCACCTGTTGTGCTTCATTATCTCTTTTAGTAGACTCCACCCAACTCTAAGGCCGAGCCATGAGGACATGGGCACGAATCTCATCCTTGGGGCCACTGATAAAACGTTCTCGAAAAAAGGCATCAGACATTCCCTCAGTCCAAAAATCCAGGTGCTCAAGGGAAGATATAAAGTCTTCCACTGTTCCTGATTGTTTCAACTTTGTCAAATGGACCAAATGGTTGGTGTCAGTGTCAAAGCATTCATAAAGCTCTGCCACAAAGTGTGTCCAAGAAATATACCCTTGACGAGAAGTTTTCCTCCATTGCCACCATTGCCAACGTTCTTGATATATATGGAGAACACCATACCAGAGTTTGGCCAAGTCATTTGTAATGCTGTATAAAGAGAAATAATTTTCCATTTGGGTTAACCAACCAGTGGGGTCCGAGCCATCAAATTTGGTCACATCCACCCACGAAAGGTGTAGGTCATGTTGAAAGTGATGGTTCTGAAAGTTATGGGAATGAGAGGAATGTTCACCTTTGGTATGTGGAGGTGAGGAAGAGGAAGGGTTATCTGTAGGGATACGCAGTTTGGTGCAGAGTGCCAAAAAGACAGATTCAATATGGGTGGTGAGGTCTTGTTTGATTTCCTCCATATAGGAATGCATGGTTGTATTGATGGCGATAACATTGGCATTGAGTTGTTTTACTTCTTGTTGGGTCTCGATGAGACCAGATTGCAAGGTGTTGAAGCGAGCTTCCAAGTATTGGCTATGGGTATGGGCCATGAGGATGGGGGAACTGAAAAAGGCTGGGCAGGGTCAAATATTTTTCCGAAAAATGATATGGATGAATGTGATAAGGATGAAGAGATGAATCCAATGGAATAGGTCTCAAATAATGGTGAAAAAATTTCCAAACTTTTTTTTTTTTTTTACACCTGCGGAGTTATACTCCAGTCTAAAGAATACTGCAGAGAGGAAATTCCCAAATGCTTAGCTAGAAATAAATGCGTATTTACTTCGAAACTGTTAAGAACCAAACATCAATATAGCATAGAAAAACCTCAGAAAAAGTACTCAACGCCTTGAAAAAGAGATAATTTCAGATAATAAGCCTCTTTGAGGGGGCAACCTCCTTTTA
>JZKD02S1809131.1:816885-829575 GCA_000966675.3 Picea glauca
CTCAACCATGACTAGTTTTGGATTAGTCAACAACCCCAACTTGAAATAATCATAACTTTGTACCTGTAATGAATAAAGATCTGAAACTGATACAAAATGTTCTTCAGTGTGTTTTGTGCAATTCATACATTTGGAACTACTTGGAACCTCTCAGAAAAGGCATTATAGCAAAAATGACATATCTTGTTGAACTCTGGCTTATTCTAGAGAGAGACCTTGTAGAGCGTGGCCCGCAAAAAATATTCATTGAATTGATCTGAAAATGTTACAAAAAATACTAAATCCTATACCCTAACCAAAACATTTTGTCTCACTAAATTTGGATCTGTTATGAAGAAGTTATGACGTTTTTACCCGAAACACTTGTTTTTTACTAGTTTCGGGACTAGCCACAAACCCTATTTTCCACTGAGTGTAACTCCCAAAATACAACGAACTTCAAGTTAATTTTTTTACCATAGATAATTGGGTATGTTTTCTCAATGGAATAAAAATTTCATGGTCTGAATCATTATAGAAAAAAAGTTATAGCGAAAATGGTGAGATGACTTGTAAACAACTTACCTTAGAAAGCACCATCAAAAGAATTTATCCTTCCTTGCATTTCGGCCTTCTTTTCTTCACCTTTCCTAAGAATTTAGGTTTATATATCCTTGGTTACCTCAGAAACATATATATAGTCAATATTCTCAAGTGGGATTAAAATGAGAGAGCCTTGGCTCTTATTTATACTCTCCAAGTAGCTTCCTTAAAAACATCTTCTAGGTCACTTGGCCCCACTTTCCTTATTTTAGGGTTAACCCATTTATTATTTACCTTTTAAAAACCCTTAAACCACTTTGACTACTTTGACCTTTTGGGGCTTCTAGATGACATGAGAGGGTCCTCCAACTTCATAAGGCAATAACTCTCAAACGGTGAGGAGTTATGTGACGTTCCACATACCACTAGAAATGGAATGACATGTACTATCCATATAGAATAGTATTGTCTGAAAATATATCATAACTCATACTGTTACCCATCAAACAAACTTGGGTCCATTACCCAAACCTGGGGTCTCCAACTTCTCATGGCCATAACTCTCTAACCGTGAGGAGTTATGTGAAGTTCTACATACCAATGGAAATGGAATGAAAATAACTATACATCTAGGATAGTTTCACCAAAAATTTCCTTGATCTT
This sequence comes from Picea glauca, assembly GCA_000966675.3. Classification (NCBI taxonomy): domain Eukaryota; kingdom Viridiplantae; phylum Streptophyta; class Pinopsida; order Pinales; family Pinaceae; genus Picea; species Picea glauca. The sequence continues at coordinate 818,071 of JZKD02S1809131.1, forward strand.
CATCTCATTATTCCACATACAAGCATGGGTCCTCCAACCATTCTTCTAGGATAACTCAATCCGTAAAGCATCTTCCCATGAGGGATTTCACTATAAGGGGACCACTTTGGAGTTCATACATTTGTGCACCTTATCAATCATGATAAGAAAATAATGAGAGCAAGGGTCATCCAACCATTCTTCTAGGATAGCTCACTCTGCAAAGCGTCTTCCCATGAGGGCTTTCACCATAAGGGGACCACTTTGGAGTTAATCCATTTGTGCACCTTATCATTCATGATAAGACAATAATGAGTCATCTATAAATTTTTACAACAATGAATCATATACCAATGAAACGACAACGATCCATCTTCATCATGTATCAATGACAACTCATTGATCCATCTTCATCATATCAATGACAACTCATTGATCCATCTTCATCTATGCATTCAAATCAAGGAAAATACATATTATATTATATCAATCATCAATAAATCAATCCTTTGAAATCAATCAATCACTTGAAATCAATCAATCAAACCATTGTCATCAATGACAACATGATCCAACAGATGGGTGGTCAAGTCTTGTTTGATTTCTTCCATTGAGGACATCATGGTTGTATTGATGATGAAAACATTGGCACTGAGTTGTTTCACTTCTTGTTGGGTCTCGATGAGACTAGATTGCAATGTATTGAAGCGAGCTTCCAAGTCTTGGCTATGGGTATGGGCCATGAGGACGAGGGAACCAAAAAGGGGCGAGTGGGGTCAAATTTTTTTCCGAAAAATGATATGTATGAATGTGAGAAGGGAGAAGAGATGAATCCAATGGAATAGGTCTCAAATAATGGTGAAAAAATTTCTAGACTTTTTTTTTTTTTACACCTGTGGAGTTATACTTCGATATGAAGAATATTGCAGTGATGAAATGCCCAAATTCTTAACCAGGAAAAAATGTGTAGTTACTTGGAAACCCGAACAAAGTTTCACAACAATAGATCTTGTCTATTTTAATTTTTTTATGTTTCTGTCCCCAAGGGTTAGGTATTCAAGGGTTCTATAGACAAGTGTTTTCCCTATGCTATAGCTCTCTGATATATGTGTGGGGTCCAATAGTAGTACTCGATCCAATATCTCAGGGAACTAACCAAGGAGGATAGACCGTACCCTTAGTCATACTACTCGACTACCCAGGTACTAGAGAGTATCTTCCCGAGTTTTATTCTCGGTGGCACTATAGAAGTCAGGCAACCCATCGATTTATCTAAAGAGGGCTTAAGGAAATCTAGGCCGATCCATACACAGGTGTTTTCTGATGCGCTACCACTCGAAGGGGTACCAACAGGGGTTTTAAGGGTGGCCAACAGATGTGCGCTTAAGAACCACTTATATTTCCTGAGTTTATGAATCCCTCAACCGTGGGTTTATGCGTGTAACGACAGATCTTTGTGGCTTAAAGACACCAGAATACTTCTCTACCCTGAAAAAAATTTACCCACAATTTCTACCAAGGAAAGTGCTCTGATACCACTTGTAATATACCAGATATAAAAAGTATGCAGAACATGAATAAAATGATAGAAATGGCAGAATAACAACAATATAACCAGAACAATCACCACAATAGCACTGAAATGATATAATAATAACAACAGAAATAACACTTTGATTCTGAAAGCAATGTTCACGGGCCTCTTCGAGGGGGCAACCTCCAGTTGAGAAGATCTCTATTACAATAATATCTAATCTAGGGTTCTCATACCCTCGACTCCTATTTATACTAAATATGTCTATCAAAAGAATCATCTAGAGGAAGATCCTTCTAGAAGCAGAATCTTCTATTAGGTCTTCTTACATTCGACTTATTCTATTTTATTGCAAGTCCTTATTAATATTGACCTTTATTACATTTGAATATATTTTTCTACCTATGTGCGAGTTCAGACCCTAACACTGCGGAAACCTAGGATTGACGCATTGTGTTAGTCTACAGCCTACGGCGATTGTGAAAATTTTGATTTTTGATGGTTTTTCCTCACCCAGATCTTGGATTTGGTTTTGGGGTGAATTTTTGGGTTTGATTATGATCTATTTATAGTCTACTTGACAGCTTTGAACATGCTTTTAGCCATCTTTTCTTTGTTTTTTTTGAAATATTTGGTCTCTTTCTTTGAGTGTCTTTCAGTTACAAAGCATTGTTTTTTCTTTAGAATTGTTTGGTAAAAGAACTTCTTTTTCTTTTATTGAATAGTTCATGTTAAAAGAAAAACTTGTTTGGGTTGCTTAGTTTCATATCGATTTGATATTCCTTTTAGATATCTTTGGAACATAAAGTTTTGATTTCTTTCTTTATATTAGATTGGGGGCATCTTTACATTTGAAGTAGAGAAATTGCATGAGGGAGGACAAGAATCGTGTATTGGTGTACAATCTCTTTTGCTCATTTCTTGAGAATCTTGATATTGATGAGTTTAGTAAATTTTGGGACATTGTGCATATGAGAATGATAAATGTTTTCTCCTTCTCGTAGCATAGCTTTCATAGAAATGAAAAGGTTGCATCTTCATGTCTTTGCATAACTTTTGAGTTGGTCAAAACACCATATTGTCCATGCCATCTTCCTTTTGAGTAAAAACAACCTTAAAATAAAGCGCTTGTAAAAATTGATTAGACATTTTTATATTTTCTGGTAGCAAACCTACATTAGATTAGTTGTAGGGATTTGGAATAGGTGTGAAAGATAACTTTCCAAAGCTGCAAACAAACATAGAATCTTGTGATAGGGAGAGTTTAAATCCACTTGCTACATTTTGTCCCGGGAAGACCTTCTCACACAAGGGTCAAACCTGAGGTCGCATTAAGACTAACAAAGTTAATCACCTTGCTTTGTTGGTCTTGGTGTAGAGATTATGCATATTATGGGGGTCGCTTGAAGGTATAACCACAATGATGAGTGGAAGCCTTTCAATTTGATTTCGGGCTAGATACCCTACCTTTGCATGTGGATCATACTGTCGACTATTTTCCCATGCATCATTGAAGTAATTGGTAACCTTAGTGGCCTATCTCCTTAGGGTCTTTACACGGGGTGACTGTGGAGGGGAAAGTCTTCATGGTACCTGGAATCGACATTGGCCAAAATCCCTCGGGCTCCTTGGAGGGTATACCCACGATTATGTGTGGGAGCTTTCACTAGGGTGTAAGTCTGTTAAGCAGGTCATCAATGCAACTTTTCCACCCGCTCTATCTCAGCCCCTTCTTACTTTGTTCCTATGACGTTGGATTTCATCACCACCTAGTCTGCTCGTTGTGAGAAGGTTTTGTTTTCTTGATTGCTTACTAGATTTTTAGCGTGTGTTGTTTGTTTTCCCTAGTGGACTCTATGTTGGCTATTTATTTAATGGCGTCAGTTCCTGGAATGACCAATGAAGGAACCCTTTTTCCAGGGGAACCTTTTGTTTTTCCTTCTTACGGAAACATTGGTCCTTCTCACATCGCTACTTTGAGCCTTCTAGGTCTCACAATTGGATTACCCGTGTGGTTTTTTTCCACTCAGGTAATCCCGAATGCATTTAGTGCTTCATTTGTAAGAAATTCCCCCCAAGAAAATCAACCTCATATTGATCCTTCACCTTCTTCACCAGTAACATCTTCTTCGACTTCTTCACTTGCAAGGTCTTCTTCCCATTTCATCTTCTTCGTTGAGTGAAAGCTATAAAGCTAGTAACTCGATGGATAAGAAGAAGAAGAAACAAAAGAATAAGAAGAAGAAAAATAAACAAGGGTCCAAACTTCCAATCACTGCCATACATGTTGGAAAGAAACCATTTACTCTTATCATGTTGGGAGTGTTGATGATGTCAATATCATCCAAACAACCCATAAGCCCAAGTACCCTTGCAGGCTTTGTAAGGGTAGCCATCCTCTTAAGGATTTCCCTGGTCTATCCAAGGTTATATAAGCATGGTCTACACAACCTCGCTAACCCATGTCGTCAACCTTTGAACAACATGTTGATGACCTCCCATCAACTAGTCCAGATACCATTGGGAAGAAGAAAAGTAGAGTCAAGTTCCTGGGTATGTTGTGTGGAGGGAGTCATCAAACTCACCTTTTCCCTTGTATGGATGAAGTCTCGAAATTATTGGAAGACATGACTGTTTCACAGCCTCAACTTCCAGTTGCTTATCGCAAGCTAACCCTCGACCCACCTATAGTTGATGGAATGATTAATCCGGTCCCTTCATCGGTCAATTTGGTTGATCATGTCATTAATCTGGTCATGTCCTTAGTTGAACCAGTTGACAAAGTGGTCGATCCGATCCCATCCTCGGTTGATTCCAATCTCCTGTTAGAGAGTGAAACCCAAGTGGTCGATCTGATCCCATCCTCAGTCGATCCCACTATCCCATTAGAGAGTGAACCCCAATTGATTGATCCCTTTCCACCCGTCGACCCCATTCACCCCTTGGATAATGAAACCCAAGTGGTCGATCTGATCTTGTCATCGGTTGATCCTACTCTCCTGCTAGAGAGTAAACCTGATGTTGCTCATGTTTTTCTTGTTGATACAAAATCTACCCTGCTAGGGTCCATTCCACCTTCTCCCATGGAACCCCACCCAAGTAATGAGGCCATCCTTTTTGATTGGGGTGTACTAACTAGACCTCGTCTTCCCTCTCACATTTATTTTAATATTACAGTATAAGTTTGCGGTCAGGACGTTCCTCAAACATTGATAGACGAAGGTTCATCCATTAGTATTTTGTCCTCTCTTGCTTGGCAATATTTGGGTTACCCTCACCTTGTGCCAGTTACCAAGACTTTGTTTTCTTTTAACAAAAGAACTAGTCACCCTTTAGGAATCCTTCCTCAGTTCCCCTAACTTTGGGAGGGAAAAATTTCTTTATTGATGTTATGGTAGTCCAAGACCCCTTGGATTTTGATTTAATCCTTGGGAGAGATTATGTCTATGCCATGAAAGCTATTGTGTCCACTCTTTTTCATGTGATATATTTCCCGCACGATGGAAAAATTGTGACTATTGATCAACTTTCATTCATCGGTCCTGACTGGATTACCTCCTTAAATGGTTCATTTGTGCAATCGGTATCACCCCTACCACATGTCAATTATGTGGAATTATCTCCCATGCCTTTAGTTGCTGATGTAGATGAGCCTCTCGCTATAAGCTCACTCCCTTATGACTTGGATCTGGTAATTGACATGGTGATCTCTTCGGTAGGGCTATTGGAGCCTGTCCTCCTTACCCCTATCGTGACTCTCGACATGGGTTCCTTCCAGAGTGTGTTTCTTCCATTGATTGAAGATCTCTTGGAGGCCATGACCAAGTTTTGTCCTTGACATGGTGTCCTCCCAGTGCATTGTCCTCTTGGAAGCCATGATCAAGAAGAGATGTAAGCATGGTTTTCTGATTTCAATCTCATTAAAAAATGAAACCATCTTTGAGCATGGTTTTATGATTTCAAGCTCATTAAAAAATGAAACCAGAGATGAGCATGGTTTTCTGATTTCAAGCTCATTAGAAAATGAAACCATCTTTGAGCATGGTTTTCTGATTTCAAGCTCGTTAAAACATGAAACTAGTTGGGAGGATAGTTTCCACGTCTCTGTAAGCAACCTCCTTAAAAAATGAAATAGAGATTACGAGAACAGATCTTGTTTCTGTGTCAAGCTCCTTAAAAAATGAAACAAAGGTCTAGGGATTGAACCTATATTCTCGAGCACAGTTCTTGTTCTTGTGTCAAACTCATTAAAAAAATGAAACAGATTGTTCCCCCTCTTTATTTGAGTCAAGTCCTTTGTCTATTATTTGAAGCTTCATTTCATTCTCCTTTGCAGTTGGATGAGATGAAGCTTGGGGTGAAATGATTTCAGCCTCTGGACTTCATGCTGAAGTTGAATCACTAGATTCTTAAGCTGGGGGCTAAGTACCAACCATGCGTTGGGAAGTTCAAGCATAGTTTTCTATGGTTCACGCTTGTGTAAAAAATAAACCACCTACCTCAAGCATAGTTTCCTCTGGTTCAAGTTTGTGTAAAAATGGAACCAGGCCCAAGTAAAGTTTTGTTTAGTTTTAAGCTTGTGAAAAAATAAAATCTATCCCAAGCATAGTTTTGTTTTGTTTTTAAGATTGTGTAAAAATGAAAACAATCCTGAGCTCGATCTTTGTTCTTTCTCGTGCTCGTAAATACTCAAGAATGTAACCAAGTAAAATTTTATAGTTTTTTCAGACTCGTAAAGGTTATACAAAAAAGGAACCCCCTGGAGTTCCCTTTAATCTCTTTTCATAATATCTAAACATGAAAAGATTGTTGAGCAATCTTGTTCTTTTCATGCTCGTTAAAGTGTTTGAAGAAAACGTTTGATGGGGGGTAGGTTATCAGTTTTTCGGTCTCATCAAACTAATTTACAAAAAAGGAACTGAGAGAGTTCTCTTTAAGTGTTTTTCAGACTCTCTAAACATGAAAAATCCCTGAGTTTTCTCTCTTTGGACTCGTTAAACAAACATCAAAAGGCCCATATGGGACCAGAGTTTTCTTTAAGTGTTTTTTAGACCCTCTAAACATGAAAAACCCATGAGTTTTCTTTCTTTGGACTCATAAAAAAAACATCGAAAGGCCCATATGGGACTGAACCACTCCTTCCTAGGGTTCGTTAAACATACTCTGAGAGACTCATCTAAAGGATGAGCTTACAGTTCAAGCATATGTTATCCTCCTCAAGCTTGTATAAAAATAAAGAGGTAGTTGCCAGAAATGGTGGGGGAAAAATTGGGAAAGAAATGTATCTAAACATGTATTCTATGTAAGAGTCACTTTTGAACATGACACCCTTTCACATGCTTTGTCTGTAGGTTGGAAAATATGCCAGTCTCTTGATCATACCCCTTTATAATATTTCCCATTGGTCTGTGATCCTTGTTGTTGAGTCAGTATTTCCAAGACAGTTGTCGTGTCTTCAATATGTTCAAAGAGAATTTCAACCCGAAAAGCCTGCTATTGCATTGACCATTTATGTAGTCCTTAAGACTTCTATTGTGTTTTCCATCCCCGAGTCACTCCTGCGTCATTGGTTACTCTGATATACTTCAAATATTGTTACCCATTTCGTGTCATTTATGGGGGATACACTAAGGCCCTCATGTGACGATTCTTTTCCTGTCGACTTCAACTCATTATCCAGGAATTAGACTTAGAAACTAATTGGTACCTTGGAACTTGCATGCATGCCTCAATGGCAGGTTTCCTCGCTTTCAACATTGGGTTTTCATTATTGACCCTTGATCGGGAGACTCCACCAAGTGTTCAAATTCAATTCATTAATTCACATTCGTTGGATTGTACTAGAGTACCTTGGGAGTCATTGACATTAATGGTTATTTCCCTCGCACTTGTTAACGGTATACACTAATGACTAGTAATCAAGTGGTTTCTACCATGTTTGATTTCAACACATGTATTCACATGGTTAGATTCGTACTATAGAGTGGTGGAGATGAAGACCCTGAATATTTTTGGACATATTTAGGTTGTGTTGGAGTATATTCAATTTGTACTGTTGCATAGATCCACATTCTATGTCTCTGTTGGCAGCCAATTCAATTTTTTCAATTGCCCTAAAAGATGCCTACACCTACATCTTCTGAACTTCAAATTGTCATCGCATTTTGCAAATAGACGATATTTTCATTTCTTGCGACATTTGCAAATTGATTTCGATTTAGTTTTCATGACTGTAAGCGTGAAAACTCCTCCATCGTTATTTGAACTGTCATGATCTTCTCATTGATATTCTGATTGGTACTTACCTTTGGTTTATTATTAAGTGGCTGGAATGATTTTCGAACTATGTCCATTTGCCTATTCTTACTTTGATTGCGCAACTTGAATTTTGTCTGATTGATAAGGCATTAAACATGTAAATTGATGGGTTATACTTCATTCTATAGGGGTCATGGTTTTATTTTGGTTTTTATATAATGTGATCCTTATTATTATAAGCTCTTAGCTTGTCAATTTTATAAAATCGTTGGTCACAATGATTATAAACTTTGATTATTATGCAATAAGCGCATGGGTAACATATGAGTCCGATCTCATATTGAATGGAAATAGTTTGAAGTTATGCAATGGCGCATTGATTAAAAATTTGGGTTTTGATTTAATGGTTCAAATTATTACAGGCACATATTTAAATTTGGGTTCGATTTAACGTTGAACATTCATGGTTTCAAACAATGCAATGGCATATTGGTATGTCGTCCACCGTTTAATCCTTGGGTTGACCGATTAATATGGTTTGAACGATGTCATGATTGATTGAATAACACTGTACTTTGCCATTACTTTGTTGCATGGCAGTGATAATCCCACCACCCTCGCACACGCACATTAATTTGCCTCCCCTTTGAGTGCTCGTAGCTGTTAGCCCAAATGATTTTTCTCCTGTGTGTTTAATCCGAACCCTACCATGTGCTCGCGCCATGGCTCCAGTCGTAAGGGCTGAGCCCAATGGTTGCCAAGCGTTGTTGATGTTCGATGGTGCTTACAGTGACCTTGAGGAATTTGGATGGCTCCCATTCATACGAAAGTTTGATGGCTTCAACCCTTGCGTGGCTCGGCAAGATCGACAATTCGCATTAACCTTTGATGGCTGTTGAGCCAACGTCGGGGATGTGCAATTGGAAATTGATGAGCAATTTCTTAGTTTAGCTATCGGTTTGCCTGCTACTGGACAGAAATGGTCAAAAAATTGCAAAGTGGAAGATGTCCCGTGGACATTGCTCTTCCAGTCACGAAAGGTGAACTCCTGTGACAAAGGTTTTCCCGCGAATATGCTCAAGCAATGTTGGCACGATTTGCTGATGATAACCAAGCAGTTTATCACCTGCGAGGGCCGGTATGGTTTCGTTTTCTTGTACCACATTCGACTACTTATGGTTTTCATGGGCTATGAGATTAATATGACTTATTACCTACATAGGAGTCTATTTAAAATGTCTAAAAAGTATAAACAGAACCAGGCCGATAACAACCTTTTTCACTTTGGGTTAATTAAAATGCTTGTGGTTTGTCATTTGGGGTTACATCGAGACTGTTGGAATGATTTTCTTAATCGCAATAATTTTGAGGACTCAAGCCCACCACAGGTTGACAAACCTGTGGTGAGTGAGAGCAATTCAGTACCCCCTGTGCCTTATAGTGCTCTATTACCTAAACCCCTACCTGAATCACCTATTGACCTACGAAATTTTGTCACCAAGGATGTGGAAAATGTTAAACCCGTGGCTAAAAGGCCTAAATCCAAACCTACTATGATTTCTAAAGGTAAAAAGAATGCCCGATTAATCTCTCACATGGAAAGAAACAAACCGAGACCTCCTGTCAACCCTGACCCTATCATGGTGAGTGAAGATTCTGACTCGGAGGTGGAACGTTACCTAGAAAGTGAGTATCCCACTTTGAAGGTCTGTGTAATAAACCCTCATATGACTTTGTGAAAAACCTACCACCTTGCTTACAAAATGATCCTAATTATCCAGGCATCAAAATGCCTCGTGAAACCCCCAGTGACTCATCAAAACCCCCTCCTGCTCTATCTCAACCAGCTTCTCCACCATGTGATCAGTGTGGCTCATGGTTAGAAAGGTATTACCTTGATGTGCCAATGCTACAGTCCCGAATTCATGCTCTGGAGGATCAAATTGCAATGCTCCCCAGTCAAAGGGCTAAATTGATAGTCACTAATAAGAAACAACGAACAACAAGTTCGATTTTGTTTAAGAACGTGGATTCAGCTACAACGGTTGTTAATTCAAAGCTGGCATAACATCGAGCAACACCACTGGTATGACTATCACCTGTTTATATGGAAAACTCACAAGCTCTATTTACATCGTGGATTTTCTTTGACACATAAGCATGCACTATATGCCTATTGTTGTTTTGAATAATTGAATTTCATTTCCCGGATTAGTTTTGAATGGATTTAGCTTGGATTTGATTAATCTAAGTATGGATTTGATTGTTTCGATTTGGTTTGAATTGAATACTCTGTTGCTTATTGAAGTTGTTAATATCTTTTCTAAACACAGAATGTTTTTGGTATTTCAATTTCGAACACAGTCAATGTTTCGATTCGAATTGGTTATATTCTATATATGGTTGGCAATAATGGTTAACTGTTATGATTTTATATTCCATGTCTTTTTCGACCAATTCGAATACCATTCTGTTAATGCATAACCAAAATTGCGAATAGATACGAATTATAATTGTTATACTCAACCAATCGATTCGCATTGTTTTGTTTGACCGTGTCATTAGTTCGATTCATATTGCAACAAATATATTGTTTAAATTTGATTTGAGGAACGAAAGTGATTATGCCCAGGATTACGATCTGTTTCTATATTTGACTCAGTCGTGATTCGATTCTATTGTTGCCCAGTTTACGATTATCACCTCTGTCTATTTGATGATGGTTGTGATTACTATTTTTGGTCCTGTCTGTTGACTGTGTAAACGCTCAACGATCGAAATCTATGGCAAAGTTTGATGCTGTTTTATTTGACTATAATCGTAATAGCCTTTCCATATTGGTATTTGATTAAAACAATATGAATCTTATGCACAGTGTTATAGTTGTAACAATTAGATTATGCTTGTGTTGAATTAAATCGTATCTTATACGATATGATTCACCATTAATTTCGTTTGATATGAAACAATCCTGTTATGGTTTGACCAGATTTTATGGCAACTGAAAAAACAGAGCATTCTTACCCTGTTTCGATTGCATCCCTTTCGATTTTTTTTAATTTGAATGATAAATTTACTTGAACCATTAGTGATTCGATTGTAATGATTATTGAAAGAAAATTAAATTGGATTATTTTAAAAAGATTTCATTTGATCTCTATCTGATCCTGTATGCTATTTTAGACTAGCTACAGAATCAGATGATTCTGTAGCTAAGTCTGTAGGATCAATTTTTTATTGTTTTGTTGATGAAATGTCTTTCTAATTGGTTATTTTTGGTCTATTGCAGATCAATTCGAAATGGAAATGGATTTGATGAGAAGTTAAGGGATATTTCAAAGATTTCACTTGCATTTCATTTTCTTAGTTTAGGTGATTTTGGGATATCTCCCAGATTATGTAAAACAATTTGATATTATCCACAAGGAGGGTTTTACCTTGTGAAGAGACTTATAAATACTTATCATTTTTGTAATAATGAACATCCTCATTCATGGGAGAACAAGGATATGCAGATTTAATACAGACTGAAGCAGAATTTGGTGTTTTGTCACAGCTTTAGCTTCTCATTATATCAACATTTTGTTTCATGTTGTGTATATCAATTTGTATCTGGTTTACTACTTTAGCTATCTAAATCAAGTGCAAATGATATAATTTTAATCATTGTAATTCATATCTGGTTTCTTCCAAGTGTATAAAAGACATAATAATTGTCGAATTCAGTTTGTGAA
>JZKD02S1809131.1:832043-847485 GCA_000966675.3 Picea glauca
AAAATGTATTGATTAGATTATTGTCTAACCCAAAGGTTCATCAGGTTATTGATATAATTGTGGTGGATATTCCAGAAGTGTATGGTCTATTTTTGAGCAGGGACTGGTCGGAGCAACTACATGGTTACTTCGCGATGGATTGGTCTCACTTATGGCTTCCAGAAAACGGTAAGCCCAACAAGATCAGAGTGAATCGTGAGCGTTACCTCAAGTTCACGGTAACAGACCTGAATGACCCTAATGAACCATACACACCTCCTCCTAATTCACCTGAAGTCCAAGGAATGGACACCTTCTTCGGAAATTTCATGGTTGAAGTTTCACCTATCAACAATCCACAACAGCAGTCTGAGATCACAGTATGTATGCAACCAACAACCTCCATGCAATAGTCCCATGAGCCCGATGGAAATCAAACCTGGTCTTTATATTTCGACGGTTCCAAGTCTAAAGAAGGAGCGGGTGCAGGCTGCATCATTATCGATTCGGCAGGTAACAAAACATTATTGGCTTGTAGGCTAGAATTTGAATGCACTAACAATACCGCAGAATATGAGGCTTTATTGCAAGGTCTCAGAAAATCCTTAGACATGCACATTCAAAATCTGGTTGTATTCGGCGACTCTGAAATAGTGGTTAGATAGGTAAGAGATTCTATACACTGTCTTTCCCCGCATCTCAAATGTTATCAGTCTGAGGTATGGAAATTAATGAACAAATTCTCTTCTTTTAATATAAATTCCATCCCTAGATTAAATAATGCTGAAGCAGATCTACTAGCTAATGTTGCCTCTAAACTTCTTCCTGCAGAAGGCTTATCCTCAAATGCATTCTCCGTGGAACTATTGTTTCGACCATCTGTTCTTGACAATATCACAAACTGGAGAGTATTTGATGATGATCAGAAAATCATTAACTTTATGCACATGGAAGAAACCTTTCAAGGCGCTGTGATAAATGAACAAACACACGATGACAATTTGCACGACTTTACGGTAATACCTAATCCAAAATCTTTAGAAGCTCTATCGGACATGGTAAATTTTATACCCAAATCTGTTGTTAGACTAGAAAAGTTTTATGATTTTGAAGATAAATTTAAAAAGATGGTCAATTCCAAAACCAACAGTTCCTCACTGTCTTATGAAAAAGTCAACTTAGGAACTAATGAAAATCCTCAGTGTATCAATTTAGGCTTGGGATGTTCTAAACAAGAAAAAGATGCTTTTGTTAAATTATTCAAAGAATTCAAGGATGTCTTTGCATGGAATTACGATGATCTTAAAACGTTTGATCCTAATATTATACAGCATGTCATCCCGATGAAGCCCCAAACCTTACCCTTCCAACAGAAACTAAGGAAAATGCATCCTAAACTGGAACCGACCATTCAAAAAGAATTGAATAAACTCCTAAGTGCTAAAATAATTTTTCTTGTTAGACACACTCAATGGGTATCCAACCTCATCCCAGTGCAGAAGAAAAACGGGGAAATTTGACTTTGTGTTGATTTTCAAAACCTCAACAAAGCGTCTGACAAAGATAATTATCCTGTCCCTCCCATGGAACAGATCCTTCAACAAGTATCTGGTTCTAAGAGGCTATATTTACTAGATGGTTTCTCTGGATACAACCAAGTCTTGATGTCTCCGCTAGACCAACTGAAAACTACCTTCCGTACCCCATGGGGCACTTATGCTTATCGCAAAATGCCTTTTGGATTGATTAATGCTGGTGCTACCTTTCAGAGAGCAATGGACATTGCTTTCAGAGGCTTAATCAATCACTTCGTTGTATTCTACTTAGATGATGTGACCGTTTATTCTAAAAACAAAGACGATCATCTAACTCACTTACGAGTCGTTCTGCTACAATGTCGTAAATACGGCATCTCCTTGAACCCCAAGAAGTCCATCTTTGCAGTAGAATAGGGTAAATTACTAGGATTCATTGTGTCTAGTGATGGAATGATTATTGACCCCGAGAGGACCCAAGTCATCACTAAACTTCCCCCACCTACATCCAAAAAATCCATGCAGTCCTTCTTAGGTCAGATCAATTTCGTGAGAAGATTTGTCCCCAGCTTTTCCGAAATGGTTAGGCCTCTCCAGAACTTGATTAAGAAAAACACCCAATATCACTGGGGACCTACAGAAAACAAAGCTTTCAATGCTATAAAGAAGGCCATAATAGACACTCCGTCTCTCATGAGCCCTGATTTCTCTCAAGACTTTACACTCTATACTTTTGCCTCTGATCTTACTTATGACGCAGTCCTAACTCAGAAGAATTCCGAGAACAACGAAGTACCCATCGCCTTTATGAGCTCTGCTTTCAAAGGCGCTGAACTTAACTACCCAACGGTCGATCGACAAGCCTACGTTGTCTTCAAGGCAGTTAAGCATTTCCGGTCATATCTTTTGAAGTCAAGGATGAAGGTCATTGTCCCCTACCCTGTCGTAAGGAACTTGTTAGTGCAAAAGGAGTTAGGAGAGAAAAGAGCCAAATGGGTCACCTCCTTGCAGGAGTATGACCTAGAAATCACTCCAGCACAGATCGTGAGAGGCCAAGGGTTGTGTAAGTTGGTAGTTGATTCAGAGGCCAAACAACAAGAAGATAGTGATACGTCAAACCTAGAACAACGCGATCAGAGTTTGATTTGTTGTGCACAAAACCTCGTAAGTCCTTGGTACGATGATATTAGATTTTGTCTTGAACATGGATCAGCACCCCGTCACCTTGACCCCTCCAAAAGAAGAGCGTTGAGACTAAAGTCCGCCTCCTTTCATCTAGTTAATGGTATACTGTTTCGTCAGAATTTCGACGGTGTACTGATGCGTTGTCTCAAAAAGGATGAAGCAGAAAGAGTCTTGCTTGAGTTGCATGCAGGAGAAGCTGGTGGTCACTTCGGTGGCGAAACCACTTCTCATAAGGTTTTAAGAGTCGGTTATTACTGGCTGACGCTTTTTAGGGATGCCCATGCCTTGTGCTGTAAATGTATCATTTGTCAGAAAGCATCAGGGCGATTACAAAAACCAGCCTTCCCCTTGCAACCCGTCATAGTTGATTCTCCTTTCCAACAATGGGGCCTTGATATCATAGGTCCTATTAACCCTCCGTACTCACAAAATCACAAGTATATTGTGACAACTACTGATTATTTTACTCGATGGTCTGAAGCTGCCGCGCTAAGAACTGTTAACACAAGTCAGGTGATCGCTTTTCTAAAATCGAATATCATCACTCGTTTCGGTATCCCTGATTGTTTAGTCTTTGATAACGCTTCATACTTTTCTTCTCTAGAGATGAGTGAGTTTGCTTTAGAGAAAGGAATAAAGCTGAAGTATTATACTAGTTACTACCCCCAGGGTAATGGATTAGCAGAATCGACAAACAAGAACTTGATCAAAATTATCAAGAGAACTGTGGCTGAAAATCACAAGAACTGGCACAATGCACTGCTGAATGCACTGTGGGCTGATAGGGTAACACCCAAAGCCTCTATAGGTAACTCCCCCTTTTTTCTTGTTTATGGAAGAGAAGCCATTTTGCCACCTCACATTCTTCTTCCTTCGCTCCAATTGTCACAAAAAGTCCAAGAAGAAGATTGTCCTCCTTTAGAAAGCCGTATTAATGCTTTGATGAAGTTAGAAGAAGTAAGAACCCAAGGTAAGCATAAAATAGATCAACATCAACAACTGATTAAAAGATGGTTCGATTCTAATTTTGCTTCTGATAGGAATCTTGAAGTAGGCAATCTCGTCTTAAAGTGGGACAAACCACACGAAGGAAAGGGTGAGCACACCAAGTTTCAAAATTTGTGGCTTGGGCCATTTTTGATTGCTGAAAAGTTGAGTCCTAGTTCCTTTCGATTGCAGAATCTTGAAGGGCAGCTTGACACCTATCCGGTGAATGGCCAAGCCCTGAAAAGATACTTTGCTTGATACCTACCCTTTTATATTATGTAAATATTTCTTTGGTTTGCATCTTTTGTTTTCTTCCTGTTTTGATTTTGATTTGGATTGATTAATTTTTTTTGTGTTTTTGAAAGAAATGCATACTTGTGCACTGAGCCATTCAGAAAAAGACCATGGGAAAATTTCTTCGCTGAAATAAATTCTGGAAGATTGTACGAACATCAGTGATATATTTCTAAAAATGATATCTATGTTGAAAAAATTTTGTTGTTTGAAAGAAGTTTACTGATTTCAATCTCTTAGCAAAGTTTGTCATGATCATCTATTTTCTTTTTACGCTGTCCCTTTTCCGTAAAGGAATGACTCAAAAGGATGTCTCCCTGTCATAGTAAGTTGTTTTAGAAATAAAACATTTCTGGAGATGATAAAGGACAATGTCAAAAAATTCTGATGAGGTCTGAAAAATAGGATAATATACCAAGATTTTTCAGCGTCACCCCGCTCAGCTATCCATAAAAGAAAAACAAAATAAAAATATTAATAAGAGCTGTGGGAAGTGTTTTTAAACCCGCCGGGATACTGAACAGGTCCACTGGCAGCGGGTAAATGCAAGCATGGCGCCAAGACAACTTTGTCGGGGTACTGAACAGGCCTGCTGGCAGCGAAGCAATGTCGAGTAAATGAAAATCTGTAAAAATTATAAGAAACCTCTTTAAAAGTCCTTTACTCTGATCTAGAGCTTCTTGACAGGATATGGGTGTCCAAGTGGGTTAAATGGCAACCCTGTCGAGGCTATGGACGCCTTCTGGCAGCAGTGGCCATGCCAACAGTATTGAAGATTTTATCATAAAAATTGTGACTTGCTGATCTTAAGACTGTTATTAGTTTTCATCTTTTAAAACATCACTGGAAAAGATGGTAAAGGATGATGTTTGTACGATTTTCTGATTGTTGTTTTTTAATTGAATTTTTCCTTGTTGTCCTGATCTGAATTCATTTTCTTTTGACAGAGATAATTTCTTCTCCCAGTGTGTCACCATTGTTGGCAGCCAATTCAATTTTTTCAATTGCCATAAAAGCTGCCTACACCTACGTCTTCTGAACTTCAAATTGTCGTCGCATTTTGCAAATAGACGATATTTTCATTTCTTGCGACATTTGCAAATTGATTTCGATTTAGTTTTCACGAATGTAAGCGTGAAAACTCCTCCATTGTTATTTTAACTGTCATGATCTTCTCATTGATATTCTGATTGGTACTTACCTTTGGTTTATTATTAAGTGGCTGGAATGATTTTCGAACTATGTCCATTTGCCTATTCTTACTTTGATTGCGCAACTTGACTTTTGTCTGATTGATAAGGCATTAAACATGTAAATTGATGGGTTATACTTCATTCTATAGGGGTCATGGTTTTATTTTGGTTTTTATATAATGTGATCCTTATTATTATAAGCTCTTAGCTTGTCAATTTTATAAAATCGTTGGTCACAATTATTATAAACTTTGATTATTATGTAATAAGCGCATGGGTAACATATGAGTCCGATCTCATATTGAATGGAAATAGTTTGAAGCTATGCAATGGCGCGTTGATTAAACATTTGGGTTTTGATTTAATGGTTAGAATTATTACAGGCACATATTTAACTTTGGGTTTGATTTAACGTTGAACATTCACGGTTTCAAACAATGCAATGGCACATTGGTATGTCGTCCACCGTTTAATCCTTGGGTTGGCCGATTAATATGGTTTGAACGATGTCATGATTGATTGAACAATGTTGTACTTTTCCATTACTTTGTTGCATGGCGGTGATAATCCCACCACCCTTGCACGTGCACATTAATTTTCCTCCCCTTTGAGCTCTCGTAGCTGTTAGCCCAAATGATTTTTCTCCTGTGTGTTTAATCCGAACCCTACCATGTGCCCGCGCCATGGCTCCAGCCGTAAGGGTTGAGCCCAATGGTCGCCAAGCGTTGTTGATGTTCGATGGTGCTTACAGTGACCTTGAGGAATTTGGATGGCTCCCGTTCATATGAAATTTTGATGGCTTCAACCCTTGCGTGGCTCGGCAATTCGCATTAACCTTTAATGGTTGCCGAGCCAAGGTCGGGGATGTGCAATTGGAAATTGATGAGCAATTTCTCAGTTTAGCTACCGGTCTGCTTGCTACTGGACAGAAATGGTCAAAAAATTGTAAAGTGGAATATGTCCCATGGACATTTCTCTTCCAGTCACAAAAGGTGAACTCCTATGACAAAGGTTTGCCCGTGAATATGCTCAAGCAACGTTGGCACGACTTGTTGATGATAACCAAGCAGTTTATCACCTGCGAGTGCTGGTATGGTTTCGTTTTCTTGTACCACCTTTGGCTACTTATGATTTTCATGGGATATGAGCTTAATATGCCTTATTACCTACATAGGAGTCTGTTTAAAATGTCTAAAAAGTATAAACAGAACCAGGCCGATAACAACCTTTTTCACTTTGGGTTAATTAAAATGCTTGTGGTTTGTCATTTGGGGTTACATCGATACTGTTGGAATGATTTTCTTAATCGCAATAATTTTGAGGACTCAATCCCACCACAGGTTGACAAACCTGTGGTGAGCGAGAGCAAGTCAGTACCCCCTGTGCCTTACAGTGCTCTGTTACCTAAACCCCTACCCGACTCACCTATTGACCTACCAAATTTTGTCACCAAGGATGTGGAAAATATTAAACCCGTGGCTAAAAGGCCTAAAGCCAAACCTACTGTGAATTCTAAAGGTAAAAATAACGCCCGATTAATCTCTCGCATGGCAAGAAACAAACCGAGACCTCCTGTCAACCCTGACCCTATCATGGTGAGTGAAGATTCTGACTCAGAGGTGGAACGTTACCTGGAAAGTGAGTATCCCTACTCTGAAGGTTTGTGTAATAAACCCTCATACGAATTTGTGAAAAACCTACCACCTTGCTTGCAAAATGATCCTAATTATCCAGGCATCAAAATGCCTCGTGAAACCCCCAGTGACTCATCAAAACCCCCTCCTGCTCTATCTCAACCAGCTGCTCCACCATGTGATCAGTGTGGCTCATGGTTAGAAAGGTATTACCTTGATGTGCCAATGCTACAGTCCCGAATTCATGCTCTGGAGGATCAAATTGCAATGCTCACTAGTCAAAGGGATAAATTGATAGCCACTAATAAGAAACAACGAACAACAGGTTCGATTTTGTTTAAGAACGTGGAGTCAGCTACAGCGGTTGTTAATTCAAAGCTGGCATAACATCGAGCAGAACCACTGGTATGACTATCACCTGTTTATATGACAAACTCACAAGCTCTGTTTACAGCGTGGATTTTCTTTGACACATAAGCATGCACTATATGCCTATTGTTGTTTTGATTAATTGAATTTCGTTTCCCGGATTAGTTTTGACTGGATTTAGCTTGGATTCGATTAATCGAAGTATGGATTTGATTGTTTTGATTTGGTTTGAATTGAATACTCTGTTGCTTATTGAAGTTGTTAATATCTTTTCTAAACACAGGCTGTTTCTGGTATTTCAATTTCGAACACAGTCAATGTTTCGATTCGAATTGGTTATATTCTATATATGGTTGGCAATAATGGTTAACTGTTATGATTTTATATTCCATGTATTTTTCGACCGATTCGAATACCATTCTGTTAATGCATAACCAAAATTACGAATAGATACGAATTATAACTGTTATACTCAACCAATCGATTCGCATTGTTTTGTTTGACCGTGTCATTAGTTCGATTCATATTGCAACAAATATATTGTTTAAATTTGATTTGAGGAACGAAAGTGATTATGCCCAGGATTACGATCTGTTTCTATATTTGACTCAGTCGTGATTCGATTCTATTGTTGCCCAGTTTACGATTATCACCTCTGTCGATTTGATGATGGTTGTGATTACTATTTTTGGTCCTGTCTGTTGACTTTGTAAACGCTCAACGATCGAAATCTATGGCGAAGTTTGATGCTGTTTTATTTGACTATAATCGTAACAGCCTTTCCATATTGGTATTTGATTAAAACAATATGAATCTTATGCACAGTGTTATAGCCGTAACAATTAGATTATTCTTGTGTTGAATTAAATTGTATCTTATACGATATGATTCACCATTAATTTCGTTTGATATGAAACAGTCATGTTATGGTTTGACCAGATTTTATGGCAACTGAAAAAACAGAGCATTCTTACCCTGTTTCGATTGCATCCCTTTTGATTTTGTTTAATTTGAATGATAAATTTACTTGAACCATTAGTGATTCGATTGTAATGATTATTAAAAGAAAATTAAATTGGATTATTTTAAAAAGATTTCATTTGATCTCTATCTGATCCTGTATGCTATTTTAGACTAGCTACAGAATTAGATGATTCTGTAGCTAAGTCTGTAGGATCAATTTTTTATTGTTTTGTTGATGAAATGTCTTTCTAATTGGTTATTTTTGGTCTATTGCAGATCAATTCAAAATGGAAATGGATTTCATGAGCAGTTAAGGGATATTTCAAAGATTTCACTTGCATTTCATTTTCTTAGTTTAGGTGATTTTGGGATATCTCCCAGATTATGTAAAACAATTTGATATTATCCACAAGGAGGGTTTTACCTTGTGAAGAGACTTATAAATACTTATCATTTTTGTAATAATGAACATCCTCATTCGTGGGAGAACAAGGATATGAAGATTTAATACAGACTGAAGGAGAATTTGGTGTTTTGTCACAGCTTTAGCTTCTCATTATATCAACATTTTGTTTCATGTTGTGTATATCAATTTGTATCTGGTTTATGACTACTTTAGCTATCTAAATCAAGTGCAAATGATATACTTTTGATCATTGTAATTCATATCTGGTTTCTTCCAAGTGTATAAAAGACATAATAATTGTCGAATTTAGTTTGTGAATGACAGGTTTATCTTCTTCATGAATTGAATTGTTAAATATAAGTCTTTGCATAACAGGTTTCCCTTATTGTAGAGATTTGTAATCATATAGTTGTTATGATATTTTATGTCTTGTTTGTCCTATTAACAACTCAAAGAGCAGCACAACCAATCATTTGCGAGAAGCTTATGGACTAACTGGTGCGAGTTTCCTTCCTCCAACCAGCTTTGAAGTTATCATACACAGGGCAGACTTGGAGCATTTCCAGGTCAGTTAATCTTTTCTTTGTTGTTTTCATTAAGTAGTTTAATTTAGATATAAGTTTAATTAGATTTATATTAGATTGTTTAATTTCAGTAATGTTTATTTCTTTTTCATAAAATATAAAAATCAAAAAACATATTTTGTTGTCTTAGGGCAGAAAACACATGAGTTTTGCAGGTTTTAATTAAGTCTGTAGGTTGTTTATAGTGTACATTTGTGAATAAGTAATATTGCAGCTGGTAATTAGATAGTTGATTTGAGTTATTATAATAGAAATTAGTAGATTGTATATAATAGTTAGAATAATTTATTTTTAGTTTTGGTTTCATTTAGTAGTTTGTTTTAATTAGATTAGTGTATTAGTTTAGTTTTAGTTAGTTTAGTTTCTTTTATTTAGTTTTAGTTTCTTTTATTAGTTTTAATTAGTTTTAGTTAGTTTTATTTGTTTTAGTTAGATTAGTTAGTTTAGATTAGTTTTCTCTTTGGTTTTCTTAAAAGACCTTAGAGTGGCCAACGGAGCCGTTAAACTCGTCAGGGTGGTCCATTCCAAACGGATTGGGTTATTTAGACAACCCCGGACCGGTTCCACTCTCTCAGTTGACGGACGGTCAATTTCGCCCGTCAACAGTCTCGTGGATATGTTCAAATTTGAGTCTTTAACACATAGATCCACAGTGTATTTTTGGTGGCTATGTTCATATTTGAGTCATATTGGCATGGATCCACAATGCATGTTTGGTGGCCATGACCTTTCTTACTTGACATGGATATTTGCATGTCGGTATTTATGCTTTGAGTCATTTGTATTCTGAGTATGGGAATGTCTACCTCAGTGATGATATATTATTGTACTGTATTTCCTTTTTTGTTGGTAGGTTTTCGATCGATTGTTCCTTGTTCCCTACACACACTCGACAAATTGTTTCAACTATCACTCTGTTCCAACTTCATACTTTGGGGGGCTCTCTGTTACACATTATTTTCATCATCCCTATGACTATTAATGATGTAAACCTATCCTTTGTCTTTAGAAGGATCAGTGGCCTGAATTCCTGAAGAAAGAAGGGAGAAGAACTTTCCCTGAGAAAAGAAGTTGTATTTTCCTTTGTAAAAACCTTATTAAGGAGGATTTTCGTAGATTTCACTATACACAGGGTGTGGAAATGCCTGATTTCCACACCTTTATCTATAGCTAGGGTGCAAAAATTCCTATACATGGGAAAAGCATGCATCTTCTCGATGCTTCTAGAAGGAGAAGCTTCCATGGTGAGGTGGCCTCCGAACGATTTGGATCTTACTCGCTTTCATGATTTAGTGGGATCATCGTAACCTCCTCACCTTATCCTCTTCAACTTACAAAAGGAGAGGATCTCTCATGGAGAAAGTTGGATTGGCTTGTTATTGAGTTTTGTAGCTTGGATTTGTTGGAGCTTGTATGTTGGCTTTAAGCTTTTCTTTGTCAAGATAGATTGTGAGTAGTTATTAGATCTATGGTCTCAGAATCCTTGGAGTAAGAAGTTCTTGGGAAGCAAGGAACAATTGGAAGGAACCTGACAACATCAAGGCATCTAGTTGTATCTTTCTTCCACATTCTTTAATACAAATATACTTTTCTTTCCTATATGAATGTTGTTTGTCCATATTGTATGATTCCTTGATCACATACATAGTTTCATATCAAACAAACTATGTTATTATTTTCTTCATTGGCTTGTGTTTATTTGCAGATATTTCTCCATAAGCCTTGCGATGGAGATTGGATTACATTGGTGAAGTCAGATCTTCGATATTTAAAAGGTATGTTCTAGATCCATTTCTCATTTGATAATTGAAATCTAAGGAAAGAGTAGTGTATTGTCTTGTTTTTTTCTAGTTTCGTAGTGAAGCTAGGGGGATTGATTTGTGTCCACACATAACAATTATCCCAATAACACCAACTAAGGACCTTTTGGTCCCCAAAAGGTTATTGAGAAATCAACAATATCGAGATAGGCCACATGAATTTTCCTCTGTCTCTGAACTCTATCCTGTGCACCTGTCTCATCAAGATCAACTGTAACAAAATCATGACAACTGACAGCATATTGTTATCCATTTGAACCCTGTCATATTTCACTGAAGAAACTATCATCCATGTAGAGAACATTACTAATGATAGCATCAAAACCATGACTGCATATGAGCTAATATACTTATAATATTTGCACGGTATGAGCTTATCTTGAAGCAACCTATAATTGATTTTCCATTCAACAATCATTTCCTGTTCTTGCTTAAGATCGATTACATCAATTGAAACAATTATTGGTTTGTTTCTTTCTTGCAATGCCTTCTTTAATTTTTGCATTGTTTGAAGAGTTTTATTTGCCTTTACATGATGAGCATGAACCACATAATCTTGAACTACTTTGGTTATTGATATTGATTCTTTGTCCTATAGAATATTTCCTTACGATCATATAAGTATGGAATACCTAAAACCATTCCACATTCACTTAATGGCACAACATAACATGTTACCTTGTCCACATACTTAGATTAAATTGCAAATTTTATTGTGCATTGCTTTCTTATGTTCTTTTGATGATGATTGCTTGTCAATTTAAGTGTGTAAGGGTTATGATGTTCTTGTGTTTTTAACCCCAATTGATTAACGAATTCTTCTGAGATTAGGTTAGATTGAGATCCACTATCAATTAATGTATAAAACTTAGTGTGTCACATGATAAACCTTATATGAAACAAGTTACTTCTACAATCAATTCCTTCACCAATTTTACCTGTCATACCAACCAATGAAACCTTTGATTCATCACCTGAATCCAATCCCATGTCTATCGGTCATGTTGTCGCTACAACTATTTGCCTCCCTTTATTTTCCTTGAACCACTTTGGCCTCTTCTCGAGATGAAACTTCCAACAACGGTACTCATCATGTCCCTCTTTCTTACAATTATTGCAAGATGGC
Organism: Picea glauca; assembly: GCA_000966675.3. NCBI lineage: Eukaryota > Viridiplantae > Streptophyta > Pinopsida > Pinales > Pinaceae > Picea > Picea glauca. The sequence continues at coordinate 844,119 of JZKD02S1809131.1, forward strand.
CTCTCTTCCTTTCTTGCCACTGAAATTTCCTTTTTTCCTATCCACTTCCTTTTGTCCTCTTTCCTTGAAGAAGATTCCCCTGATACACTTGATTTCCCTGCTTCAATATGCGTCGCTTGAACACAAACCTCATCAAGGTTAGTGGGTCCAAACATGAATACCTGTTTCTAATATGTGCAGGTAAATATCCTATATACTTCATAAGGGTTTCCTGTGTATGTAAAGGGATATCTAACATCAATGCCACTTTACGAAAGCCATCAGTATATTCTTACACTATTTTTCCTTTTCTTAGTTTTAAAGCTTGGCATTCCATTAATTCTTTTTCTAATGGAAGAAGTTTCGTCAGACACACTTTTATTAAATAGGAAAAGGAATTACATATGATAATTTGCAAGAGTTTACACCCGAACACTCCAACACTCTTGCAATGAGCTATATATAAGTTAAATGTCCTAGACAAATCTAGTTATGGATTACTTATTAAATAAACAAGTGTCCATTTACAATAAATAATATTTTAACAATCTTATAACTATACTCCTAATTTAGAGCCTAAGGTACGACACCTTTCTAGAGTCATATCTTTCACAACAATATTCTATTTCTAAATGTCTCCATTTATTAATCAAATATTCTAGATTATTAATTTATTATTCTAAATTAATAATTATTTTATCCAAACTTTTTAAACTATGATATTTGTATTTTGGATCATATAACATTCCCCCCTATGATCCAAATATACATTACAACATATACCAAGTTCATCCCCGAACTTAGTAAATTTTGTTCTGCCAAGAGGTTTCATGAAAATGTTGGAAATCTGATCTTCTGAAGGACGATAAATTGGCTTGATGACATCCTTTGCAATGAGTGATATGATATGATGATACTTGGTGTCCACATTATTTGTATTTGAATGAAAAACTGAATTCTTAGCAAGCTTAATGGCTGACTAGTTGTCAATGAATAATGATGTAGCTTTTGCTTGAGAAATACCCAAGTCCTGCAAAACTCCGTGTTACCAAACAATTTCACATGTTGCTTCCCATGCTGAGATGTATTCTACTTCTACTAAAGAAGTGGCCACTATATCTTGTTTCTTACAACTCCAATACACTGTTGCTAAAACCATGTTCATTAAATAACCTGATGTTGTTGCTGCAAAGTCGGCATCTGAAAATCTAACAAGTACAAAATTTTTAGTCCTTTTGTAAAGAAGACCAAAATATTTTGTTCCTTGGATATATAAAAGAAATCTTTTGGATGCATTCCAGTGGTTGTACCATGGTTGCTGCATAAAGTGTGAAATAATATTGACTTCATAAGATAGATTTGGTCGAGTGTTTGTCAAATAAATCAAGCTGCCAATCAACTGTCTATAAGTAGTGTTGTCTACCATTTCCCCCCCTTCAAATTTTGAAAGTTTCAAGTGTTGTTCCATAGGGGTAAGAGAGGGTTTGCAGTCCTGCATTCCAAATCATTGAAGAATTTATGCTGCATACTTACTCTAAGAAATGAAAATATGATGTGGACATTGGAATACTTCAATTCCAAGATAGTAGTGAAGTAGTCCCAAATCAATCATCTTAAAACCTACATGTAACTCCTTTTTCACCTGTGAAATATGATCATCATTGTTTCCCGTAATGATCAAATCATCTACATACATAACAAGAATCACCAGATATAGACCTTGTTGATGGATATACAAAGTATCATCAGATTCACTTCGTTTAAGACCAACTTTCCTAAGGTATTCATCCATTTTGGTATACCAACCTCGAGGAGCTTTATTTAACCCATATAAAGCCTTAATTAATTTTCAAACTTTATGAGTTAAGGTTTAAGATATTATTATGTTTCTTTTCAATTTACTATATAACCATAGCATAGATAAGATCACTCAGAAATACACAATCACAAGAGACACATCATTTATCCTGGGAAACCCTCATGGGGGAGAAAACCCAGCAAAAACATCCTTAATATAGATAGCCAATATAATGGCAAGAGAATAAACCAAAAAATACAGAAAGTCCTCTCCCAAGTATGCACCTCTCTCTCTCTCTTCCTTCTTATCCAACTGCAGCTCCAAACTTTTTCTCTGATGAACAAGTGAGTGAGTGAACAAATGAGGTGGTAGCCTCTCTTATTTATACAATCTGGCAGGCACTAAACTGGGGTGTCTTTTCACTGGAAGGGTCGACTTCTTATTCTGGGTGGTTATAACCAATTTAATATATTCTTGGTGGTTATAACCACTTTAATATATTCTGGGGATTACTTTTCATTTAGCCTATTATAATTAGGGTTTGAACAATCCACAAAAGGGGATTTGGTCATTTATAATGCTCGACATGGTCAATCCACAAAAGGGGATTGATCTAATGAATACTACATCAATAATAAATAGAATAATATTTGCAGTTACAATAATTCAAAACTCCCCCTTAACAATAAGGGTATTCTACAACAACATCGGACGAGAGAGAGGGAAACATCATCAAAAATATCTTGGAACACTGACTAACATATCTATAAATCATTGGAAGTTTTTATCATCATCAATATCATCATTCTCAGCAGGGAGCTAGAATGGCATCGTCATCCTCATCAGCATGAGGCTAAGGTAACATCATCATCATCTTCATCTTGAAGCTAAAGTAACATCATTGTCTTTGGTATGAAAGATAAAATATCATTATCATCATCATAATCATCTTCAACAAGGAGATGAAGTGGCATCATCATCATCATCTTCAACAAGAAGTTGAAGTGGCATCATCATCATCATATTCACCAAGAAGTTGAAGTGGCATCATCATTATCATCTTCAGTAAGAAGATGAAGTGGCATAATCATCATCAATAAAAACACAAGGCTGATAGACACATCAAAAACAAGAATATCACAGCACAAAGGCTAGAGAATCATCAACAACAACAACTTCACAACACGAATGTGGGAGCATCATCAACATCAACACTAGGTTGAGAGTCTTCAGCATGAGGCTGGCATCACAACACAAAGCTGGATACACAATATCATCAGCACGAAGCTGGAATCACAACATGAGGCTGGCACATCATCACAACACGAGGTTGGCATGTCATCAAAAATTAAGCTGACACATCATCACAACAATTAAGATGGAACATCATCATAACAATTAAGCTGGCACATCATCACAACAATTAAGTTGGTACATCATCACAACAATTAAGCTGGCACATTATCACAACAATTAAGAAATGCATGTGTAGCTAGTACATACAAGTCTTGTGCATGTACTAATAATCAAAACTACCATCCTTTAGTAATTTATGTATGCATCCAATCCAGTCAGCAAGACTAGTCTTTT
>JZKD02S1809131.1:856165-893423 GCA_000966675.3 Picea glauca
AAAATAATTTAAAAAAAGAGTGCGGGCACGCATGGATTCCACGTGCCCGCCTTGCTCTTCCTACCTAACCCTAAAACTCTACACCTTCCAGCTCTTCGAACCCTATGCGTCCTTCAAACCTAACACTCCATCACTGTCACCTCTCTCCCTCGGCAGGCTCTCTCTGCATATCTTCTTCATCATACCAGCGCTGTTTAACCCATTCATCTCTGAGTTTCGGTGGGTGCATTCTCACCCTAGCTCAGTTATACTCCAGCGCACTATTCTGGTTGCAGTCACCATATGGGAAGATCCCTGTGTTGAGGAGCAGTGCTGGTACTCGTTTGTGGGAGGGCCAAACTTAGTTGCCCAGGAGAAAAGAACTACCAAGGAGGTGTGTTCCAGCCAGTGTTTGGAGGGAGAGGTCAAGACCCATTGGGTGCTCGTGCACTCATGGTGCAGACGACGAGGGTTTTGTGGCTAGAGAGTATTTCAGTGATGAGAATCGGAGCCGAACAACAATTGAAAAGGAAGAGGCCATAGAATTAGTTCGAAGTCTCGCATTTTTTTGACCATTCCTTGAGTTTGAGAGTAGTATTTTAGTGATGAGAGTCGGAGCCGAAGAGAAATTGAAAATGAAGAGGAGGCCGTAGAGGAAGATGAAGAAAAAAATCCCTCGAGCCCGCCCATTGCGACGGATTATATTTATGTTATATAACATCAAATGCCACTGAAAACATATGGTCTCTCCAATCTCAATTCATCTATACAATATATAAAAAAAAGTAATTTCAGAAAAATCTCTGTAGCATCATCAAGTTGGGCTTCAGCTGACATCCATGAGACTATTGCAAGGTACATAAATTCTTTGTTGTTTTTTTTTTTTTAAGATTAAATCTTAGCCTTAAACACTGCAATATTTTGTAAATTTTCATTAATTCTTTGCTTTAATTTTCATTTCCATTGCAATATATTGTCAATCTTAAATTAATTCGCAGAAATTTTTTATTTTCATTGCAATATGTCATGAGTAATGGTGCTCTACAGTAGTTCGTCGGGCTAGGTTAACAGCTAGTTCAAAGCACTTGTTCAGGGTTCAAATCCTGGCGAAGCGGCTCTGTTTGCTGGATAAGCGCAAATGTTCCCGTAAAAAAAAATGGTGTTTTACTGTAAATAACCCAAAGTTGTTGGTAGCCAACACTGTATTTTTGTATTTGTTTTGTTAAATATTTTAATCCAAAAACCATGGTAATCCGAGGTATACTTGTGCTTGAAACCCCGATTATTTGCACAATCTGGTAGCCAGCCTACAATTTGGCATTGGGGTGTAAACTCTTTGACTTGTCCGGATTTGAAGTTGTAACCACGGGTTTGTGAAGTATGAAAACAAACGCAGTTAGTCCTCAATCCCCCATTTCGAAACATATGAAGCTCAGTATGTTGGAAACTATATGTACCCACTTTATTTGCTTTATTTGTGTCATAGCATATGTGTACAATTTACGTCTACACGGAGTATGGCTCCAAAGAACTTGATTTCTCATCAAAACTGGATTCTGAAATCAAGAAAATTTCTCAACTGAGTCTCGGCCAGATGCCTATCTATTAACCTTGTGCAGAGAATAATTAGCAAAGGCGATGATAAGAATCATCGTGTATATTTCAACTTTTGATATTGTCATGGTATCTTGGTACTTTTGCAATGTTGTTGCCTGTACTGTAGGCTTGTGGCATGTTGATGTTACACATACATGAGTAAATGTAAAAGATGTCGATACACTTAGGAAATAATCTTACACATATATATATATGAAGAAATAATCTTACCCCATCCTCACACACTTAGGCAAATAATGGAGTGCTGGTACTATGCCAGCCTTCGTGGAGCTCTCCTTCCATGGAATTTCTGGATGGAAGCAGATCGACTGTCAACTACATAGGTGGTGTAACAACCCTAGTTGCTTGTTTTACTTTGGTAAATTTGTTTTTTTTTTTTTCCTTTTTTTTTTTACATTTTCAATTCGTATTGCATTTATTTTTATATTTGTGTTAAAAATTTTGTGTTTGGTTTGCAGGTTAGGCATAGCTGGAGTTGGAGCTGGGAACTTGGCCCATATGCCCAGATTTCAAACTAAGACGCTCTGATACCAATTGTAGTGGCCATATTAAATTAAACATCCATTAATTCTACTAACATAACAGTAAAGTTCAATAATTCCTCTATATTGAGCAAATTAGTAAAATTCAAGAATTTCTTTAATTGAGCACATTCGCAGCACATTCGCATATAGATTTATCCACAATTAATAAAATTTTATAGAAAAATAAAACAAATACACAATTTTAAATACCTGGGTCTGATGCTAAGCCTTCGTTTGTTCACTTGCCTTGTTGACCACTACTGCACTGTGTAAACACGGGCCAAAACCTAGTTCCACCCTGCCAACTAGGTAACTTCCTAGCTCCAGGATATCATATGGATATCCTGGCCCCCATGCCCAAAACCTCTAGCAAACCGGTGCCTGTACTGATCCAATCTGACTCCAAAACTCAACTCCTCTCTGCAAATCCAAGAGCCCCAAAAATCCATCCCCAATCTCCCATCGAATGCCCTCTCGTAAACCTCCTTCCCCTCCATATTCCTCCTTCACCGACTTCCCCCTCATTTACTTCCCTACCTAAACCATTTATTACCTTATCTTATCCTTTCGTTGTTAATGCCCCTTATCCCCTTTATTTATTATTTTATCCTATATTTAATGTCTTATCCCTTTGAATTAATATCTTATCCCTTTCCGTGTACGTAACTCTAATTTAACAATATAATTTATAATCCCCCTTTAATCCTTTACTTAATTAATTAATGAGTTAATTAATAATTAATTAATCCTTGCCAATCATGAACAACTAATTAATAATAATTAATTAGTTAATGTTATTTAAGAAATAATTATTGTTTAGCTAACTTTTAGGGCAGTTAGATCATTAAATTAATTATAATTAATAATCCTATACATCTATTTAAGCAGGGTCATTACAACACAACAATTAAGTAGGAAACACCACACAACAATTAAGATGGAATCACATCAATTAAACCGACAACACCACACACCAATTAAGTTGGAAGCACAACAATTAAGATGGAAACACCGCACAAAAATTAAGATGGAAGCACAATAATTAAGCTGGCAACACCACACAACAATTAAGTTGGAAGCACATCAATTAAGTTGGCAACACCACACAACAATTAAGCTGGAAGAACAACAATTAAGTTGGAAACACCACAAACAATTAAGCTAGAAGCACAACAATTAAGCTGGAAACGCCACACAACAATTAAGCTAGCAACACCACACAACAATTAAGCTAGAATCACAACACTAGGTTGGAAACTCAACACAACACTACTCCCCCTTTCGAAGGAGGTCCTTTCAGACTATACCAATCTTATCTCGAAAGTGCTCAAACTTTACACGAGATAGAGGTTTGGTCAACACATCAACAACCTGTTCATCCGTGCTAACATATTGGAGCTTTATGGCTCCTCTCTGCACCATGTCACAGATGTAATGATATCATATCTTTATGTGTTTTGACTTTTCATGGAACACAGGGTTCTCTGTCATCTTTATACAACTTTGGTTATCACATAAGATCATGGTTTCTTCCATCTCTAGGTCGAATAGACCAGTCAAAAACTTACAAATCCATATGGCTTCACAACTGACATAACACACAACAATGTATTCTGCTTCCACTGTACTGAGAGAAATGCTTGATTGTTTCCTACTCTGCCATGAGATCATGGCTGATCCCAAACTAAAACAACATCTTGAAGTGATCTTCCCATCAGAGACACTTCCATCCCAATCTAAATCAATGTACCCACTCAGTCTGAAGTCAGGATATCCATCATAAATAAGACCACAATCTAATGTACCCTTAAGGTACCTCATCACATGTTTTGCAACAACTAGGTGAACACGTCTGGGTTCTACCGGATACTAACTCAAGGCAAAACATATGTCTAGCCTGGTATTCATTAGATGCATAACTAGACCAATAATCTGTCTATACATAGTAGCATCAACCAATTCTGACAAGGTATCTACCAAGAGCTTCAACTTTGTTTCCATGGGTGTGTACATGGATTTTCATTTCAACATGTCAACCCTTTTCAATTTTAACTATATACTTCCCTTGGTTTAAGGAATATCTTCTTTGTGCTCTACCAAACTTCAAGGCCTAAGATTTAATGCATTTAGGTCTTCCATCAAACTCTGTGGCAAGCTTCTTCTGCAATATGTGATGATCTTGTCAAGAATACATTATCTACATATAGTAGTAGCATCACAAGATCATCATTCATAACCTTGACATAAAGGTTAGAATCAACTTTTACTCTTGTTAAAGTCCAAGCTTGTTAGGAAACTGTCAATCAAGGTCTTGGAGCTTTCTTCAATACGTACAAAGATTCCTTCAACCTGTAGACCCGAGGCTTTCTATCTTCAATATTCAAACAAAATTCTCACATTACATTGTACCAATCTGGTACACTTTCTCAGCTGCAACTCAATCTGCACAAACATGTGCTAGCTCTATGTTCTTTATACAAGGCACTATCTGTCTCATTGTTTGGGAGTATGTCCTCTACTCTCTCTGCAACTATTCCTTCTGGAATCTGGGACTCTGCACCTACAACTTCTCTGAGGCTGAGAATGACTACTTTGATTCTCACTGTGGCTGCTAAAATATGAGATTAAATCCTCTTATTCTATCACGACAACAGTTTCATATAGAACTAAGAGTGGCTCAATAACTGTTACTGAAGATAACTCTTCTTATTTCATTGAGGTAATGTTATCTTTTATCATAGTTATGTTTCCATGACCCAACTAATGTAGTGCACCAACTTCCACTCAATTTTAAATATGGGGATTTCTCCCCCTGTATCTCATACTATATATGAATCATGGTTGTTTTGGTTGTCTTCATAAATACTAGAACTATTTATTCAATAAGTGTATCGACATAGTCTTCTCCCTCTTGCTGGGAGAATCCTCTAGACACACATCAGACTTTGTTCACCTACAACATGTTTGATTTGTATAGATCAATCTTGGATGTCAATACTGACTTCTCTTCTAATCTCACGAAGGAATCCATATCCTAGTCTTCCTAAATGGATTTCTTCTCTATTACTGAAACAAGGGAATCTTCCCAAGAGATTTCATTTCTCCTAGAAGTTTATGAAGCTACGATCTAGTCTTCTCACGACATCTGTCTCCCAGTCCTGGGAGTTGTCTCTTCATCTGATCCTTTATGAGATCAGGCTTACTCTCGATTTCTTTTGAGTCTACAAAGAATTCATCATCTCTTATAGGGTATACTTGGTGTTTAATACCAATTCTAAATATGAAAGACAGAGTCAAGCTTCAAACGATATTTTCTTCCCATTCTAATTTTCGTTCATCTTTGGAGCTTTCTGCTCCTTTCAATCAATATTCATATGAGATACTCTGAATCACAAAAGATATCTCCTTCTTCATATTCTTTGGTACATGAGTGTATATGGTCATGTACATAGTCTACTTCATGTCTCATATAATATGTTGCCTTCAACAACCTTCGCTATAGCTTCCTTAGGGTTATCACCTGCGACCTGAACCAAGGTGAACAAAACAACAAGAAAGGATAATATTCTTTTGATAATAGTAGATAAAACAATAACACAAATAATCATCACAATATCTCCTTTAGATCTATCACTCGTGTCATGTCTAAAGCAGAGATCAAAAGTAAGAAATACAATACAAAATGAGGTCAACACTCTTATAGTGTTATGATCAAACATTCCTCCATGGAAACCTGGAACTAACATAAGAAATTTCTCCTAGAGGAGATGCTAGTTGTATCTGGCAAAGCATTTATCTCAATATGCTAATATGCTACCAAGTATAATACTCTTCAAAGACTGCTATCTCAACTATAGTGTTTACTTATAAAGGGGTAGTCATCAACTTGTCAAGTGAAACTGTGAACCTTATCAACCTAATTAATCAAACCGGGCACCTGGAGCCTTGTCCTCAAGAATGAGGGTGCTAATTTTCTTCCAAGTATCCTTCACTCAAGATGTCAAGTGATTTCTTTAACCTGTCTTATGTACTAGGACAATATGCTATCTTGAAAGAAGGTTGGGTTAGAGAATAAAATCTATGATCTCAACTTTAATACATCTAATACCTTGAATTTAATTTTTACCAAAGGTTAGTATGATGGTCATATCTTCAACATGCAGTCTAGATCAAAATAATGTCATGAAAAATAGATGCATATCAAAATAATCAAACCTGGGTTGCATTATTCCTCTTGAATGTGTTGGATCTTGAGATCCTTTTGGATATATGGAAAGAGATCCCTTCTCCTTAAAATACCCTTTAAAGCTTAACCATTTAAACATGTGTGAGTACATACCTCTGATGGAATTTGAAAGTAGTGGCACCACCTGGTAGTAGCGACAATGATCACCAACTTTTAAAAACTTCAAGGGTGACTGCAACTGGTACTACACCTGATACTTCAACTAATACTCCAATTGATTCTGAGACTGCAACTACAACTACAACTTAGGGTTTTATGAGGAAACCCTAATTTTTCAAACCTCAAATTTTGAAATTATGATCTAGGGTATATATGTACTGAACTGAGGCGAGTAATATGGTGTAGTCAGATTTTTGAAAATCCAAATTTTACCCCCTAATACTTGACCAACGGATTTCTGGACTGGCACTTTTGGTTTTCTAGTACTTCTGGTACTTTGTGAAAGCTAGGGTTTTACTTTCCGAGAGATCTACCCACTGAAAAGGTGCGCTGAAGGTGCCAAAGAATTCCTTGGTTTAGGGTGCCATTTTCTAGATGGTTTTGAGGCTAAAAATCTTCTTCATTAAAAATCCCTAATTTGCATGTACGACAACAGTGACATTTTTCTCTTTTTCTTGTGAAATATGCTCTCTTCAGCTTATCTCTAATACCATGTTAAGGTTCTAAGCTATTATTAGGTTTATTTTCAATTTACTAGATAAACATAGCATAGATAGGATCACTGAGAAATACACAATCACAAGAGACACATCATTTATCCTGGGAAAGCCTCATGGGGGAGAAAACCCAACAACAAATTCCTTAATATAGATAGCCAATACAATGCCAAGAGAATAAACCAAACAATACAAAAAGTCCCCTCCGAAGTATGTGTCTCTCTCTCTCTTCCTTCTTCTCCAACTGCAACTCCAAACTTGCGCTTTGATGAACAAGTGAGTGAGTGAGCAAATGAGGTTCTAGCCTTTCTTATTTATACAATCTAGAAGGCATTGAACTGGGGTGTCTTTTCACTAGCAGGGCCGAATTCTTATTCTGGGTGGTTATAACCACTTTAATATATTCTGGGGCCAAATTTTCATTTAGCCTATTACAATTAGGGTTTGACCAATAAAGGGGATTGATCTAATGAATAATACATCAATAATAAATAGAATACTCTTTGTAGTTACAATAATTCAACATTATGTTCGTGCCCTTCAATTTCAAAACCTAGTGGTTGTTGCATATATACATCTTCCTGTAAGTATCCATTAAGAAAAACACCTTTTACATCCATTTGATGAACTTTGCAACCTTTCTGAGTGGCCAATGCAAGTGTTAATCAGATAATATTCCATTTAGCTGTAGGAGCAAAAGTTTCCTCATAATCAATGCCTTCTTGCTGCACAAAACCTTTAGCCACAAGTCTTTCTTTATACTTGTCAATTTCTCCATGTTGGTTTTATTTAATTCTGTAAACCCATTTGCATCCAATATGTTTAACACTTTTAGGACAATCAACAAGTTTCCAAGTGTTTTTATCAATTATTGCTTGATACTCTTCTATCATAGCATGTTGCCATTCTTTATGTTTTACTGCTTCTTTGTATGTGGAAGGTTCAGTAAAATCATTTGCTACCAAGGAAAAATTTCCTTCGCTATTGTGTGATCCCCTTGTTCATGTTTTATTCTGCTCATCAGACCTTACATATTTTAAAAGTTGAACTGCCCATTTTGGTAGTTGATGTTCACTTGTTTGGGGATTTGAATTACCATTATTGTAAATTGGATTAATTTAAACTGATGTTCATCGATCAGTTGAAGATTCTGGAGGTGGAGAATCATTGTTAGATGAAATGCCACTGCTGGGAGATTTTGATGAATTGTTGGAAGACCTAGATGGTGTTGTTGAAGTAAATGGACTGGATGTATCATCTTCATATGAAGGAAAATCAAGTCCATACCAATTTTTTGAATTTGGTTGACTTTGCATTTTTCCTTTTCTTTGATTGCCTTTAGTTTCTAACTTTGAAGAAGACTTTCTATTTCTTCAGCACTCTTACTTTCAGTTTCATAAAAAAATTCATCCCTGCTCACAATAAATTTTCCATTGGACAAAAGTTGGTACCCTTTCTTCTCATCAGAATACCCAATCATTGTGCATTTCAAGATTCTTGAGTCAATATTAGTTCATTTTTATTTCGGAACTAAGGAATAAAATATTGATCCAAAAACTGCGAGAATGTTTAAATTGAGGTTTGAAACAAATCCATGCTTCATAAGGTGTGATTCCATCCAAACAAGAAGTTGGAAATCTGTTCCTTAAGTAGATAGATGTATGGATTGCTTTTTCCCGAAATGTAGGACTTAACTTTTTAAAGGTTAGAATGGATCTTTCCATTCCTAACAAGGTGCGATTCATTCTTTCTATGACTCCATTTTGCTGAGGAGTGTAGAAATTTTTAATATTTCTTATTATCCCATTGTCTGTACAATAAGTTTTGAATTCATTAGAAGTGAATTCCTGTCCATTATCTGTCCTGAGAGTGCCTATATTTTCTTTAACTTCATTTTCAACAAGTTGACGAAAAATATTAAACTTGGCAAATGCTTCTGACTTTTGCCTCAAGAAGTAAACTGAAATCATTCTACTGAAATCATCAATAAAGAGTAAAAAATATTTTCAACCACCTAAAGAAGTTTGTAGTGATCCACAAACATCACTGTGAACTAGTTGCAACCACTTATTTGCATGCCATGAACTTGTTGGAAAACTCTCTCGAATTTGTTTTCCATAAATGCAAGCTTCACATTTTGTATTTTCCTTTTTTAAAGTTGGAAGTCCCTTAACCATCCCTTTTTTTTTCAATTGAGAGATAATTTCAAAGTTGATATGTCCATATCTCACATGCCACAATCTTATAGGTGAAATACCTGTACTTACTGCTGTTGCAAAGTCAGAATGCCTTGGAATAAATGCCCCTTTCATCCTTAATAGTTTTCCATATTCATAACCTGTCATCATTGTTTTCATATTCTATTTGACTGAATTAATCTTAACTAAGACATCTTCCATAATCATCTGATGTATTTCTTGTCGAATAGTGACTAAAGACAACAAATTATTTTTAAAGGTGGGTACATACCATACATTTGAAATCATTCTTTCTCCAATTTCAGGTAAATAAACTTTAACTACACCTTTTCCATAAGGAGTATGTTTGGTATTATCTGCAAGAAAGACAAAATTAAGTTGGCATTCTTGAAAATTCCAAAAGAAGTCACATTTGAAAGTCATGTGTTGAGATGCTCTTAAATCTAAAATCCAAGCATCTTCATAATCACTATGAAGATAGGTGGAAATCTGTAATTCTGAATATGAGGTAAAGACATACTCTAAACCATCACCATATCTATAATTTGCAAATTGTGCTATGTTTTGATGAAACTTGGAAATTTTATCAATGGAAGTTCGACAATCTTTTGCATAATGACCAACTTTGTTACATATTCTACAAACAATTTGACTTAAATCTCTTCCTCTGCCTAGATTATTTCCTCTGCCTTTGTTTTGACATCTGTTTTGAGTTTGTCCTCTGCCTTGAAAATAGCCTCTGCCTTGACTATTTCCTCTGCCTTGAAAATATCCTCTGCCTTGACTGTTTCCTCTACCTTGAAAATAGCCTCTGTTTTGACTGTTTCCTCTGCCTTGAAAATTGCTCCTGTTTGAAAAAGTGTTTTCTCTACTTTGGCTTCGACCACGACCTTGTACAAAATGTCCTTTTCCTATGCTTCTAGAACTGTCAGTTGAATATTTACTTGTGTTGGCCTCTGTGAAAAAAACATCTTCCCCAACTTTCTTTTTCTTTCCAAAAGTTTCGTCGTGTTGAGATAACATTTCACTTAGCTCATCAAATGTTAGCTTGTATAACTTTCTAGTTACTTGTAAATTTTCCAAAAGGTGTGTATAGGAAGAAGGAAATACAACAATTAAAATTGTGGTCATGAAACTATCATCTACTGCTTGAAAATCAACATTTATTATTTCCTACTTAATGTTCTTAAGTCTGGAAATATATTCATGTACATCACCTCCTTCAGTCAATTTTTGTTGGAGCAACTTTAATTGAAGATCAACTTTCTTTGATTCAGGTTGAGTATCAAATAAATCCTTAAAAATTTTCAAAGCAGATCATGCATCAATAGTATTTTCAATTTGGACATACATCTCATCATTAACTGAAGATTTGATGAGTGCTAATGCTTTGGCATTTTTAATTTCCCATTTTGCTAGTGTGGTTGCATCTGTAGGTTTATTTGGTTTAGTATATTCATTACATATATCATGCCAAAGTTCATTATAAATGAGAGTGATTTCAGTGAGATGTTTCCATGTCTTGTATGATTTTGTGCCTTCAAGTTTATCAGAGTCAGAGAACAAATTAATTAACTTCAACATTGTAGTGTTGAATCTTCGCACCAAAAAGAATCAAGAAAAATATATCAATATGAGAAAAAAAACACACTCATCACGCAAAAAATTATCTATTGGGGCTTCGCCTTGACCCTCGTATAGTTGTTGAAGTAGGAGAAAAATGACTGAGATTTTCACTTGGCTCTAGTTAAATTCCCAATAACTTTCAAAATTTTACTCCTTACAATGCTCTTGCAAATTTTGATAAAAAAAAATTCACGCCCCCCTCAAAGTAAAATTACTTTGAGTTACAAAACTTTTTTTACCCAGAAAAAATCACTACATAAAGATCAAACTAATAATTTTTTTTTTCATAATTTTAATCATGACAACAATCCCATGCTATCGCAGTTGCATGCTTGCCTCTACTCTCTCTACTCAGAAACATCAGTTACGTCCTTTCACAATGGATATTTACCTATTCTTCCTTTGAAAAAACTCTACACTTCTCTTCTTTGCCTTCAAATTTATCAATATTCACTATGAGCTCTCTCTTGCTGTTTTCTATTCAAAACTATTATTAGAGTGGAAATTTTACATTTTACTCTGTGTCAAATACATAGTAAAATTATACTTGGCAATGAATGAGAATTTCACAAGAACCTACCTACAAATAACAACCACCTTCAACTAGGGAGCTCTTAAAAAGATACACAAGATACACAAATTCATACACTCATTCAAATTCTAAGCATCCAAGAGCAGGCATCCAAGAATGGATCTTTACATTCTCTTTACATTCTCTTAGACATTGCATTGTTACTCATGATGTAGCACCTACCAGACTACAAACCTTGACATAGCTGTTCATTGTCTCCAAGAATGTGGCCGACAAAAAAAAATGCAAGAAAAACATGACTGATAGACTAGTATCACACAAAAGATATATATAATCCCAGAAAACATACTCCACAATATTCAAGATGAGTTAAATGAATGAGGTCTCTCCAGATCCTCGATTGGTGAGACACGCACCAATTCAACAAGGCACATGCAATTGCCAGTTTGTGGTAGAACTGAGCCAAGCTTTAAAAAAAAAAATAGTCTCTCCAATATGGATCTCCGAGTAGTACCACCTTTCTTTTTATCTCTGGCCTTGTTAAAAAAATTACAGTGAATTCTTTTGTTGAAGTTGGGTCATTCACATCCCACTCGCCAAATTTTGGTAGTGGTCGATCCTTCTCTTGCAATTAATTTTACAAAATCAAAACAACATACACCGTATACTAGATTCATCTATGAAGTACGAGTTGGTGGGGTGTAGCGTTAAAAGGTTCGTGTAGTTAATAACGATTTTTGTTTTTACACCAATCGATAAAGGGCTACACAGGCATACAATAATGGCAGAAAAGACAAGCCCATTTTTTTTAATAAATTCAGAGACAGAAATGCATGAACTAGCATTCAGAAGTGCCAGACACCCAAGCAGGACTGTGCCTCAATTCACCGACAATGAAAGCAAATACAAAGGGAGAAATAGTTTCTTGAGCATGGACATCATTTCACAACGAGTGCATGCAAGACATAAGTTTTTCTTGGGGAAATCGGGGTTCGAACCAGTCATCCAACAATTTAATTGCAGAGACAATAAAAAATGATTTAAAAAAAATTCTTTCCCTTTTTAAAAAAAAATGAACAATTAACTGACCAATTTTACTTACGGAGTGCGCCGACGTTTTTCCTTGCCCTATAGAGCTGGAATCACCTTCTCACATCAAATAATCTCCTCCTCACATCAGTTTCATTACTGGAGCTTTGATACCATAATAATGGCACATGTGTCCTCAGACACACACTTTTATTAAATAGGAAAATAAATTACATATGAGAATTTGCAAGAGTTTACACCCGAACACTCCAACACTCTTGCAATGAGATATATATAAGCTAAATGTCCTAACAAAATCTAGTTATGGATCACTTATTAAATAAACAAGTGTCCATTTACAATAAATAATATTTTAACAATCTTCTAACTATACTCCTAATTTAGAGCCTAAGGTACGTCACCTTTCTAGAGTCATATCTTTCACAACAATATTCTATTTCTAAATGTCTCCATTTATTAATCAAATATTCTAGATTATTAATTTATTATTCTAAATTAATAATTATTTTATCCTAACTTTTTAAACTATGATATTTGTATTTTGGATCATCTAACATTTTCTTTATAACCCAAAGGATATAATTGTTTCCTAAGTGCATAAATGAAACTTTTCCACGATGGAAATACATTATCCACTTGTTGCATTCCGTTTTGCAACTTACTTTGCCACCAGATAATATTTGTGCATGCAAGTCTTAAAGATGTCAACTTTATTTGTGTGAGCTCATCCTTGATCTGTTGCACACTGCAGTAAACCTCCATCTTCCTGACCCAATTTTCAAGTCTCTCTGCATTAACTTCACCATCATATATGGGTAATTCGAATTTAACATCAAGTTTTAATAATGGCATTTCATTCTTATGTTTATGAACATGTTTCTTTGCATTGGATTTAGAACTTGAACTTGAAGAAGAAGGAGAAGAAGGAGGTGATGATGGAGGTGAAGGAGGAATATGAGGAGGATCCTATCCTTCTTCACTTTTTCCCTTTGAATATTCACCCAGATTTGGTTTCTTACGTTCAAAGTAATCCTCGTACAAAAATTTCATCATCTCCTACATGGAAAAGAAATCTTTTAGAAACTCTTTCTCATCCTGAGAAAGTCCCTCTTCTGATGCCATATTCTCACTGTGAGAAGTTCTCTTTCTCAATCCAATCAATGGATTCTCTTCAACAATATCACCTTCACCATGCTGTAGCTTTTCCCTGGTTAACATGCAAAACTCAAATCCAAGTGTCAACTAGCTCTGATACCACTTGATCCAAAAAGATCTTTTAAATGATTGTGGTTGAATTATTAAGAATGTGTTTATTAACCATTCAAGAAGATTAATGAAAGAGGAAGAAGATATGAGAATATGTCACAACCATAAACACATATACATAACTGAAATGAAGTAATAAGAACAACAAACCATAACAAGAGAAGTGATAACGGAGTTCGGCACTCTCGCCTATGTCTCCGGGCCTTTGTCTTAGTGGGTGGGGCTTCTTTATTTCTATTCAAAGATCAATAAGTACATCACAGAAGTGTCGTAAGGCTACAAGAATGATCTGGTCTTGTTATCCCAGATCTCTAGAACCCAACATAAGAAATAACACTCAAAATGGATGACCGGAGCTCCTAGAAATGGCCCGCAAAGATGCGCTCCTCAACAGCTTCTCTGCATAAAAATGGCTTTGGCTTGGCTTTGCTTAAACATAAATCTGATCTGACTATCCTCCATGGCCTCAATAAGGCCTGATTTATATATATCTGGTGTTTTTTATCATTCCCAACTTGCTCCCAAAATATGGCCTCCAATAAGGCCCAATATCCCCCCAAAATGGGAAAAATCCTCTATTACAGGTCTAAATCCATTAAAAAAAATCCAAAAACATATAATAAAAACCACTTTCTGGAATAATAAAGGGCCTATCCCCGTAGATTGGTGGGAGCCCCCTATTAATGGTCATATGGTTAATTAGGTGGCCAAGCGCCAACCCAAAGGGTTGTGCGTTGGACCCTTTCCCGTAGTCATAGATCATGTGCAATAACCCATATAACCACGCCCTTAAAACACACCAACAAACAAGTGGTTAAGGACCAAAATAAATGGCGGATGGGTGCTACAATTTTTTCACTTGGTGGTTAAAGAAATGGCTCTCGCACCCCTTTACACGATGGTCTCATATGTTAAAAGAACCCACAGGTTGGGGCTTATCCCTCGCCCCTTTCCACCCTCCTTTCCAAACATACACTTTATTAACAATAAAGTGGGTTGTATTAAATAAGCACCATTGTGGCACGTTGGTAATCCAACCTTTGTGAAGGATTTACGTTGTGGGGAGGCGACCGATTCAATTCTCGTCCACTCCAATATTATTTTTGCAAAGAAAACTTGAATCCTATACATGGGTTCCACGTGGCTACCTAAGTCTGGGCCACGTGGCACCATGCCACTTGCCAGAAATTGACACATGTCAAAATCTAATTGGACCATCTGTCAATACCGTACCCTGCCAACTGTCTGCCCGATCAACATCCTTTCCTGCCACGTGTCACTGTACACATGGCGCCTATACGAGTGTGCCATGTGTCACCCTTCCAGTGGTGACACATGTCACATTATGGTTGGTATGCGTCATTTGTACGGTCTATGTCCATTGTTACGCTACAATGTCAGCATGATGTGATGCTGATGTTAGCATTGAATTTTTTGACTGTTGACCTGTTTTGACTTTTTCCCTGTTTGGAAAAATGGTGAAAGTGCAATAACTCTCGCATACGACGTCCGTTTGAGAAAGTAAATATACAAACATAATCAACACAACAAGCCGATCAAAATGGAATTAGTTTCGTCTGATTATGAGAACTTTCATTTTTTAGCCTTTTTTGGACCTAGGAAGCCTCTTGGATCCAATTCTAGATCAAGCATGCATTGTCAGTACAAGCACAAATGAAGCTACTCACCACAGTTGAATGAATGAAGAGATCTTAGGAACAACGCACAGTGCAGTAGCAGATCACTTCTCTCTAGGGCAGGGTACTGGAAGTCACGTAGAAGCTACAACCTGTGTAGGATGAAGCATGCAAGGTGTTCGAAGAAATTGAGGGACAAGGCTTGCAATTGGACCAAGTTGTTGCATCAGTTGAACAACGCCTGGAAGGGTCTGTTAAAGAGTAGACGATCCAGGAGCTTGCTAAGAAGGAGGCTCAGGTGAAGCAACAAGTCGAGGCATGTTGAGTTAAGCTCGAGGCCTTCGAAGAAGCATTTCCCAGACCTGAGTGACTTGGGATGAGTCATAGGTGAGTGTTGGGGGCCTGTTGGACCTCGACCAAGTTTTGAGGAAACCTTGATCAAGTTTGACCACTTTTTTGACTTCAACACATTGGCCGAGGAATGAGTGCCTAGGCAGAGCTGAGATCGCGGATCTCACCAATTTTGCGGGCTTTGTAAGGGGTTCTTTAGGGTTTTTGTAATGGGTTATGGGTTGTTGGCCCATGAAGTTTACCCATGATTAGGCCTTATTGTAAGGGACTATAAAAGTATAAATAAGTAAGAATGTATTTTAGAAGAGTAGCGAAAAGTGGTAGTAGCTAAGTGCAAGCAATTTTGAGTTGCTTTGTGCAACAAAATCTGTATGTAAGGCTTTGTGCTCGATAAAGAAGTTGGCTTCGTGCCTTGACCTAGTTTTGGGAAGGAGGATCTAGTGCTTAGTGCATAGATATCCTGTTTGGTGTGAAGCTCAACTCTGTGGCTTAGTGCACAAGAGAAAATGAATGTAAGAGATTGAAGAATAATAAAGAAGACAAAGCAATTGGTGGACATAGCCCCACATTGGGGTGAGCCATGTATATCTTGTGTCTTTGGTTGACTTTGTGATGTATTTATTAGGTTATGAATATTCTCAGTGCTTTGATTATTATGTATAATAGATAGATCTATTGTTGTTTAGTGATTTACTTGTCTTAAAGATGAATGAATGCTAGATCTAACATAATGCTATGTGCTAAGTGGTGGAAATACTTAAACTTTGTTGTTACTACGCCGATCCCTATTAGGGTATGTTTTGCAATGTTATTAAAGATAATGAACTAATTCATATCACCTTCTAAGTGTTTCTAGATTACTCTGCGAAGTGTTATCACCACAGATCTGTGTCCCAGCCCGGTTATAGACACCTGCATCCTATAACCCCCCCTGCTTCTACCTCAGGTGAGACTTCACCTTCTTCGTAGGTGTTGCCTAAAGGGCTAGTAGTTAGGGTTTTGTTGGTGCGTTGTTAGTGTTTAACCCTTGGTCTACCCTTGTGCCAACATGGACCAACTAGAAAAAAGGGGTTGAAAGGTGAGAAATATTTTATTCTATTGGTTGATGATTATACAAGAATGAATGCATTTTGTTTTCTCAGGAAGAATCCAGAAGCATTCAAGAACTTCAAGATATATTGTTGGAGTTACTTCACACACACCTAGGATTTATTTTTCCTAATGTTATTCCTTGTTTATTAGTCATAATTAGTCATTATCCAGTCTCCTATATTTTAGGGGAGAATATTCCACCTGGAGAATATTCTCTTTCAGTTGACAGTTTAGTTTGACTAGTTGAGTTGAGTTTATATGTTGCATTGGTTTTGTCAACATGCAACATTGGGATCATCACCAACTCACTACTCTTTGTTCAGTCAGTTAACTAAAGACTAGTTGACTAGTTAACTCAGCTAGGTGGCAATTCACTCCCGTAACTGCCTGAGAGACTAGACTAGGTGACAATTTACTCTTGTAACTGTTGGTGTGTGTCTAGATCAATCTAGACCACCACTATGGCTCACTAGTTACTCATTTATTATATATATATATTGTAAATTATTCACTCTTTGAGTGTGGAATACGGTTAATGAGAATTCTTCCATTCTTTCTATCTTGCTTCTTCTTTCTTAATTTTTCTATGAAAATGTGTGTAGTGTTTTCTAGCTAGATATATTTTGTGCAAGTTCAACACATTTACATGGTATCAGAGCTATGCTGCTTGGAGCAATCCAGACAAGCCAAAGAATAAGGAAAATCAGGGTTTCGATGAGCTAAATCCGTGGTCATAACTTTCAGTAATTATTCCTCCCAAAATATTACGTTTTTGAGGAAACACCCCCCTTTGAAAGTAAAACGGCCCATTTTGGAAGTGGGTTTTCAACCGTTTCACGAGATTCTTCACGGTTTGCTCAAAAAGTGAGTTGCAAGATAGCCTCCTGAAACTAATACGAATCCGTGGCCGTACCTTTCCACATTCATTGCTCCCAAAAATATTAAGTTTTTAGGGAAACGGTTTGCGTGGAAAGTAAATAGGCCCATTTTGGAAGTGGGTTTTCAACCGTTTGGTGAGATTCCTCACCATTTGCTCAGAAAGTAAGTCGCAAGATCATCTCTTGAAAATGATATGAATTTTTAATTTCTTAATTTTTCACTTGCAGATTGAGAGTAAATTTTTAGGGGTTCTTGGAATCAGTGGGAGAGATGGATATGGCAACTATTATACAGTCAAAATTGGTGGTAATCCTCACACCATACAATTATTTTGATTGGAAGCCCAATGCGACATTCCAACTCAAAAGAAAAGGACTGTATAATTTGACGATGGCGACATAAATATAACCTACATCAGCGATTGAGAAGATGAGATGGGTGAACCGTAAGGATGAGGCCACGGGACTACTTATTGAATTAATATCCATTGATTTATGATTTCATGTTGCTGCATGCAAGACTCCAAAATGAGATTTGGACCACCTTGGAAGGACTCTTTGGAAAGTAGGATGAGATGTGAGGTCATATGCTTGAGGTAGAGTTGAATACCTTAGACCCTAAAAGTTTTGATAATATACAATATTTTTTTACTAAATTTAAATATTTTCTATTAAGCTTGGGTGAATGTGGTATTGATAAGTCTACACAAGAGAAACAACTTATTCTAACAATCTTGGCCAAGCTAGGACCATAATACACTGTATATGTCTCCAATTTCCATTTTGGTAGATGTCTTTTTGGAACAAATTGGAAAATGCCTATGTTGGCTCAGTTCATTGAGTCTCTTACACAATAGCAGACAAAAATCATACATATGGGCCTAATGAAAGATCCCAAAGCACATGCACTCACCATGTAGGATGGAAAAGGGTCATTCAAACACAATAGGAAGGAGGGATATTCCAAATCCTTTAATGATTATTCAGGTTCCAAAGACTCTTCAGATTCCAAGAAGAAGAAGAAGGAAAATAAGTGCACTTACTGCAATAAAACGAATCATGAAGAATCCACATGCATGAAGAAACAAATCGATCTTATGGCACATGCACTTCAGTAGAACAACCTTGGAAACTTTATTCCAGAGGGAGTCAAGAAGCATAAGGAAGAAGAGCATGCTCCTAAGAAAGGTAATCATCATGCTCTTGTTGCAATTAATTCCTCATCTGATTCATGGATTATAGATTCTGGTGCAACCCATCATATGGTAGCAAAAGATGAAGTTTTCTCTTCTTTGATTCCATGCTCAAGACCCCCTATTCTCATGGGGGATGACACTCTAGTAGCAGTAGCAGGAGAAGGGAGAGTGGAACTCCACAATGGCAGTTTTGAGAATTTTCTACATGTTCCAAAGCTTTCTATGAATCTACTCTCAGTTTATCAGATTGCTCAGAAAGGTAAAAAGGTTGAATTTACATCAGATTCAGTTTCAGTAATTGGCATGCATGACAATTCCATTATTGCAATTGGTGAGGTGGATCACAAGTCAAGGTTGTATAAATTCACTAAGTTTTCTGACGATGACTCCTCTATTCTACTTACACGTAAGGAGAGTACTTTCCATGTACCTCCACTGAAACATGCATATACTCTTGTTCTTCCATCAGTTTCAGACATCAGAGATGATTCCATACACTCATATTTTGTACATGAAAATAAGAAGGTAGTACATCCAGATAAGAATCCAACATTGAAGCTTCAAAAGATGCCCAAGAAGGCACATACTACACTTTAGGAAGTAGGAAAACTTGCAGGGAATCCATTGGATTCGAGGAGGACTCGATTTTAGCATGAGGAGCCTTCTCATGTATTTTCAGCTTCAAAACTTGTGATGCCCATGCATTGCTATATGGTTCAATCTACTGATCCACAGAACTAAAATAGGGTTGAGGGAAATCCATTATGGCAAGCAGCCATGCAGAAGGAGTATGACTCACTCCTACAGAACCAGACTTGGAATCTGGTTCCATGTCCACTAGAAAAGAATATATTCAGGTGCAGATGGGTCCATAGGATTAAGAAGTACAAGGCCCAACAGGTTGCCAAAGGACTTCATTAGATCCATAAAGATTTCTACATCTTCACGAAGACTTTCAATGAGCAGAAGTTTCAGACTTTGCGGGATCGTCTTGCAGTGAAGAACACAACTGTCTAACAACTGTTATTTTCTTCTTTTTATACATTATATTTTGAGGGGGGGGGTTGTTTCCACGTGGTTTTCCCTCTTTCCTCACTTTTATTCAGTGTTCATTAGTTGCATTGTACATGAGTACCTAAAATGTCCTAGTAGTCGGGACTCATTTTTACTCCATAGTGATGTTCAGGGGGGGTGTTGGAGAAATTTCTATTTTTGACACACTAGTTCATTGGGAGTTAACTGACTAGTTCTATTTTTAGACTTTCTATTTTTACCATCACTATTATGCATGCATGCATTCCTAAGGAAAGCTAACTACTTGATTTCTTTTCTTAATTATGGAATTCTTTTCCCTATATATGAGTGTATTCCACTCATTCATTGTATCATATTGATCATGATCTATGTATCAATCATCAGCTCATTGGAGTAGTGTGAATATATTTTCTCATTCTTCCATATTGAATCTCTCTTATTTTTTTGATAAGCTTTGTTTGTACTTTCTTTAGCTAGATCTCCTATGCAAGTTTCCATGAAACAATGACATATATAAGGAGATGGTTGAAAATGAAATAGATTCAAAAATAAAATGTTTGAGATCGGATAATGGAGGAGAGTTTACTTCAAAGGAATTTATGGACTTCTGCAGTAAGCATGGAATAAAAAGGAATTTTTTTTCATTTCTAGGACACTACAATAGAATGGAGTCATTGAAAGGAAGAACATTCCAGTACAATAAATGGATCGAACTATGTTAATGGATTCCAAGTTGACATACGTCTTTTGGGAACATGCAATGAATACACTAGTTCACATTCAAAACAAAGGAATTCTCAGAAACAACAATGATAAAAAATCCCTACAAGCTATGGAAAGGAATACCAGTGAATGTAAACCACTTTAGAGTTTTTGGAATAAAATGATACATCAAAAGAGAATATGAAAGAATGGGAAAGTTTGATTCTCGTGTGGACAAAGGTGTACTTGTTGGGTACTCAAGCAAAAGGAAAGAATATAAATGCTTCAATCTAAGGCTCAAAAAATTTGTGGAAATCATCAACATATTGTTTTGTTGGTATAGGGGTAGACCTAGGGTTCAACTATAACAATGCACCAAAAAACCCTAACTACTGGCCCTTTCGGAAACACCTATGAAGCAAATGGAGTCTCACCCGAGGTAGCAATAGGGGGGTTGCAGGACACAGGTGTCTACAACCATGGGAAAGTGAAAGATGATTCCATAACAACAACGCAAGATAGCCTAGAGATTATTAATAGTATTATACTTAACTTCGTGAAGCTAGTTATGTTTCTTATCTTCAGTAGGGAAAACAACAATGCAATAACAATATAATAGATAGAACATAACACAACATCAATCACATAGTACAACAAGATTTATGTGGTTCACCCTCTCCCCAGGGACACGTCCATAGGACTGTGTTTATTGATAAAGTAGATGAAAAATACACAGTTCTATCTGCGCACTCAATTGTAGATCCTTCTCTCCCTTCCTCTTTTAGTCCCCTCCCTGTGCACCCAGCTGCAGGGTATATCTTTGCACCCAACTGAAGATCCAAAAATACAAGAATTCTCTTCGACATACACTTTTACAACTCAATCTCTCTATATCAATAATAAACCCTCTCAACTCTTCTAGACCTCTATTTACCCTTCTATGACTCTTAGAAATCCTAGACCAAAGTCCAGGTGCAAAAACCCTAGGTCCACATAACCCACCTTTTCAGGACTTCACTAACCTGTTCTTCCTTATTCTCCACGAGGTGCTCCAAAGCACCTATTAGTGTCTTCTTCCACTTGCTGACCTGTCCATGATTCATATTCCTTGCTTCTTTGTCTTCCTTGATCTTCTCTTTTAACGACTCACTTTTCCTTTACCTCGCTCCTTATTTTCTGTTTCTTTAACCACTTCAACCCCTCCTCAGTTTGTGTGCCTTCCACGCTCTTTATAATTTTTCTTTCTTCTTATTTAATCTTTTATTTCTTCCTTAATACATGACCAAGGGACAACATGCCCCCAACACTCACATGTGACTCATCCCGAGTCACTGTAGGGTTGAACCTCTTGTGTTACTTTGACTGCAAACTGCGCAGAGCAGCCTGTGCTTTCTTCTCTATCCCTCCCTCTCATGTGCAGACTATCTTTTCTATTTCTGGTACCCAATTTCAACTACACCTGGTACCTATACCCTTCTTCCTTTCTTTTACTGAGAGCTGCGAGGAAAATGGTTGTCATAATATAGTTTCAACTGACTCCCATTTACTAAACCATCCTTTCATTCTCCATTAAGGGTATTCAAATGCACAAATCCACCCTTTGTAACATAGGCTACCTCGAATGGCCCAAGCCAGTGTGTCCTAAACTTTCCTGGATGCTTCATGAACTTGCTGTCATATAAAAGTACTAGATCTCCTTGTTTAAATGATTTCTTCTTGATATGTATGTCATGGTAAGCCTTTTCTCGTTCTTTTTGTACCTTTTGATGAAATCCTGCAATGAACCTATCTTCCTCTAGTTCCATCAACTGTACGAGCCTGTCTTGAACAATGTCAGTGTCATCCATACCTGTAAATGTTGCAATTCTTAAACTAGGAACCAAGTATTCCATAGGTACCACTGCTTCCATGCCATAGACTAACTTGAAGGGAGTATGTGTGGTTAACGTTTTGCAAGTAGTTTGATACACCCATAAAATTTCTAGAATTCTCAAATCCCAATCATCTCTGTTAACATTGCAAATCTTAGTCAACACTGTCTCCAAGATCTTATTGAAAGCTTCGACTGTGCCATTCCCTTGTGGGTGGTATAGTGTGCTCTTTTTATGGTGAACTCCGAACTCCTGAGTCAAGGCTTCAACAATTTTGTTAATGAAATGTGTGCCTTGATCACTCATAAGGATCTTAGGGAATCCAAATTTGGTTATGATATCATCAAAGATGAACCGTGCAGTTGTAGCTACAATACATTCCTTAATTTCTCTTTCTTCTTCTCATCTGGTCAAATACTCTGTAGTAGTGATAATGTATCAAGATCTTGTGTGCTTTCCTGGTGGGTTGATAGGTCCCACAAATTCAATAGCCCATTTCTCAAATTCATGTATAGCTAACTGAGGTGCTAAAGGCATCTCATCTTTTCTTGACGACTTCCCTACTCTTTGGCATACATCACAGGCTCTGTAGTATTCCTTAGCATCCTTATGTAGAGTGGGCCACCAGAGGTCAGCTCTGAGAACCTTTTGCGCTGTTACTTTCCCTACATAATGTCCTCCTGCGATGATTTCATATGTTTCTATGTGAATCAATGGTCTTTCTGACTCCATAACACATCTTATTAAGATCTCATCTGGTCCCATCTTATATAATTTTCTAGCTATAAGTTGAAAATCTGCAGCACTGACTACCAATTGTTTCTTCTAAATAACTATATACTCGT
Organism: Picea glauca; assembly: GCA_000966675.3. Classification (NCBI taxonomy): domain Eukaryota; kingdom Viridiplantae; phylum Streptophyta; class Pinopsida; order Pinales; family Pinaceae; genus Picea; species Picea glauca. The sequence goes on from JZKD02S1809131.1 coordinate 879,467, forward strand.
GAGGTGCCATTCCTATGGACAAGAACAAGAACTGGACTATTTCAGCGAAGTGATCATTGACTTTTCTGATGGCCAACAACTGTGCATCTGGTAGTGTGTCATCCAAATTGGTATGTTCCTCTCCATTTTATAAATTGGATAAGTGGTCAGGTCCTTTATTCATTCTTCTTGGCTTGACCATGATCTCAAAGTCATACTCCTGGAATAATAGTATCCATCTGCATATTCTCCCCCCCAACATTGGCTTTTTGACTAAGTACTTAAATGCAAAATGATCAGTGAACATCTTAAAATTCCCTCCCAACAACTAGTGTCTAAACTTTTGCAGTGCATATACCATAGTTGAGCCTTCTCTTTCATTAGTAGTATAATTCATTTCAGATGAGGAAAGCTTCCTACTAGCAAAGGCTATAGGGTGATCAATGTCTCCTGCACCTGGCCGTGCCAATACTGCTCCTAATGCAATGGATGAAGCATCGACATGAACATTGAATTCCTTACTCCAATATAGAAAAACCAAAATAGGCGCAGTGACCATTTTTTGCTTTAGTGTGTCGAAGCTCTGCTGAAATTATTATTTCCATTGAAACTTAGTATCCTTCTTTAATAGCTTCTACATGGGTGTTTTTATCTGTGCATAACCTTTAATAAGATTTCTATAATATCTAGTGTGTCCCAATGTAGTGTGCAATTGTTTAACCGAAGTAGGAGGAGGTATACCGACAATGATAGCAATATTGGAAGGATCTACCAACAACCCCTGTTTACACACAGTGTGTCCTAACAACACTCCAAAAGGTGAAAATAAAATACACTTCTTCAAGTTTAGGGAAATTTGACATTGCCTGCACTTATCCAACATTAATATCAAACATTCAATATGATCTTTTAGAAGACTAAAAACGGTCCAGTCATCAAAGTATGCCTCCAAAAAATTATGTAAAAATTCTTTAAATGCTTCGACCACTACCCTAGAAAAGATGGCTGGTGCGTTGTTCAAACCAAAAGGCATCATAGTGTACTGAAATAACCCTATTCTGTTGCAAATGTAGTCTTATGTCTATCTTCCTTAGCAATTCTGATCTGGTGATAACCTGAAAATCCATCTGTGAATGAGTAAACTTCATGTCATCCGACATCATCTAGAAATTCATCAGTAAAAGGTGTAGGGAATGGATCATGTAAGCATGCACCATTAAATTTCCTTATATCTACACAAATTATGATTTCTCCTGACTTCTTGTCCTGGACCACCATAGGGATGATCCATTTAGATTCTTCAACTGGTTCTATGATTATTGCTTCCAACATTCTATCTAATTCAATCTTAACTTTCTGCTTGTACTTGTGATTTACTCTATAAGGACTCTTCTTGATAGGATTTGCATCTACTTTCAAATAAATCTTCATTTCTCCCATGGGTCCTTTTATTCCCTTCATGTCTGTGAACTTGGTTAGAAACAAGTCCTGATACTCATGCAATAGTTTTGTAATCTTACTAATAGTAGCATCATCCCAATAGTCTCCAACATTTTATAACTTAGGTTTTTGCTCTATCCCAATATAAACTTTCTTAATTTTAATAGGCTGCCCAACAAAAGGTAATTAAATCCTTGGCCCTTCTATGTCTCTGTGTCCTTCAGTTTCAGATATGTTCATGTTCCTAGGGTCATCATCCTCATCAACATTAATATTATAGAAACCTCGTAACCATTGAAGAGACGCAGTCCATTCATCTTCTTCTTGTTCAAGAGGGAGGTTAGATACTTCCTCAAAGAACTTTTGTCTTACAATTTTTAAAGCCTGATCTACTGTGGTGTACTGAATTTCAAATAGGAACGTAGCTATAAAGTTCTGGGTCATACCATACCAATTTGCAATGGCTAAGTGCAGTTCTGCTTGAAGATATCAGTTGATAGGTGTAGTATATAAGGTTTTAATGAGCTTATGTACCCACTTTTCTTTAGGAACATTGCTCCAGGATTCGTCACAACTTCACACATGGTCCTTAGGGAAGCTCTGACCTGTGTATCAAACTTCACATCCTTCATCTAGGTCTGAAAAATGCATTGTCAGCAAGGTGCGACATTGTATCCATTATGTGATGTTCTTCTTGTGAGCTTCCCACCATCTAGATGGTGTTTCTTTCAAGGATTCATCTAGTGCCAAAAACATCTATTGTATTGGTACACTTCCTTCAAATTCAAGTAGAAATGTCTCTAAATTATTCAAGCCATCAAATGTAGGAATATTACTTACTTTTGTGCCAATCCAATGAACTACTTTAGTCAATATGGCACACCTCCGCGTAGAGACTTTATACATTTCATTCTGCCAATTTTCCATTGCTTCTTCTGAATCTGATGAGAATGCAATTTCACTTCTCCAACTTAGATTTCCATCTTCTATAGGATTAATATAATCCCACTATCATGTTGTCCGTTTTTAGATGTTCTCTAGCTCATAGGCACATTCTTATTCCCTTATAGGTTCTGTGTATCTGTGACCTTCATTAGGATCAAGAGGTGCAATGACCCTAAGGCCATCACCCTTGAATTTTATTCTTCTCTTTTTTAGGTCAACAATAGTCAAATTATTGAAATCCCAATCAATTCCTAATAGCGTAGGATAGGGACAACTATCATCAACAATCTCGATCACTTCGAAGTCTACAAATGTCCTCACTCTGTCGATGTCCATGGGGACATGATCTAGTATTCCAAATGGGCGTACCACCTGCTAGTTACCCATCCTGAGCCTAATAGGAGAGTAAATCAATTTAGGTTTTCCCATCAATGCCCAAGTCTACTTCATCATAACATTTACTTATGATCCCAGGTTGAGGACCACATAGTCCATGTCATAGTCTCCAATATAAGCACTAAGGTATAGTTCCTTGCTTGTTCTCCTTTTCCTAGATACTTGATTCACATCTCTACTCATCAGAGGATCTATTCTTCCAATTTCATAATGTCTTATCAGGTGTTATAGCTCCTGCACAACTCTTTCATATTTAATCAAATTGATACAATTATATAAGAAGTCCACAAGATTGCTTACCTCTTTTCCTTTCCTGAGTTGGATAGATTGATCGAATGTTAGAGGCATTTCACATTACCTTACTTTTGGTTGTGCCCTATATGAAGAAGCATGTTCACCTACAAATTCTCTTCTTGCTTCTTCAAAATTATGATTCTCTTTCCTTGGATCAAACAATGGCGCCTTCTCTGAAGCTCTTCTGATCCCTAATCCATCTATAGTTTTTCCTAGAGTCACCCTATCTTCTCCTATGACAACACCTCCTCTAGTAATAACAACGACTCTAGGTTCCTCACTGCGAGGTTCAGCTGATAGTAGTTGGACTTGTTGGTTTCCACCTCGTCTTTCCTAAAGTTTCACTAACAATACTGGATAGTCTTCAATGACATGGTCAAATGAATTACAGTAGCTGAAAGTAGTACAAGGATTCTAAAAATCCCTTGGCAAATGACCTGGCTGGGCACAATTATATAAAATAATCTGTCCTCGACCTTGACCCATGCCTCCTCCCTATCCTCTTCCTCTAAACCCACCATGATGATTGAAGTTTCCTCTTCTCGGGGAGTTGAACTACGCAACATTCCCTTCTTGTTGTAATTCTCCTTGAATTCTATATGTATCCCTTGACCTTTCATGCATGAGGTCATAAGCCCTAAACTCCTTCTCATTATGCCCCGCATATTTTCAGAATGTACAATAAATATTGGTGGGTGTTTGGACATATTTCTAAATATAATAACATTCACTAGGGTGATGTCTGGTTCTACATACCTCGCACCATGGTACAATAGCCTGCTTCAAAGGGTTAGGGGCTCCAGAGGCAAAGTATTCATTAAATAAGGGACAATTATCTTTGTCATGGCCCTCTGATTTACATCTGATACACCAGATGTATTCTCTTTTCTCTTTTCCTTTGTCTTTCTTCATTTCTTCAACCTGTAAAGATAAACTATTTAATTGATTCAAAATATGACTTATACCTAGACTGGATTCTCCTATAGGGGCTGCTTCTAGTTTCATGGAAATTTCTAATGCCTCGGCCTATGAAGAGATCTTTTGTTGCATCAGAGGAACTCTAATGTGTGGTTGGAGGGTGAGAATGAACCATTCCTTATGTTGTTCGTATGGAATATGAAAACTTAAATGAACTTTCAAGGTCTTAAAACTTTGATCAAATTCCCAGACAGGTTCAATCACCTTCTGCTTGATTTTCTTTAACTCTGTAATGCACTGCACCTCCGACTTAGGCTTCTTGAACTCTGCATTCAATGCAATATTGATTTCATTCAATGGCTTAGGTTGTAAGGATCCTGCAACAAATTTCATATACCAGCCCAATGCATGATCTCTCAAGGTAGTACTAAACTGATCTCTCTTAACAGCTTCATTGGTGACTTTCTTAATGCTCCATACAACTTCGCATAAGAACCAGTGTTGGTCAGGATCCTCATATCCATCTCCTCTGAAAATGGGTAACCTCATTTCATTTTCCATGGATATTCATTGGTTTATCGGCTGAGTATGTAATAAAATGCTTGTAACATTACTCTGAGTGCTCTGATTACTCTGGTTACTCTGGTTACTTAATTCTACTAAAACAACAAGAGGAGTAGTAATAATTACTTCACCAGTAGGCGTAGTCCTTGAAGTTTCTGGTTTTTCTCGGCAAAGTTCTTCGGTTTCTACTTCCTCTGCCATTGAAAACTCTGAATATTGTTCATTTTATCGCCCTTCTTCTTATCCACTGTAGAAATATTCATCTTGTGCCAATGGTCTGTAACTTTGCTTAAATTTTTTTGCAAGAGGAACCTTTCTGAATGCTCTCCCATTGCGCGTGTGTCCAGCCTCTGCATCACTGTTGTTGTCTAAATTTTTGAACATTAGCTTTTAAAAATCCGACTAATTACTGTATCTTCAAGATATTCTTCTCATGCAGTAACATCTTAATCTTCAGCTTCAAAAAGCGTAGAAACTTTCCTCTAGGTGCCTTGAATAAATACCTCTTTGCTTGACTATATGATTCCACTCTGTCGATAGCAAACTCAGTAATGTACCCTCCAATAGTGTTATCAAACCAGATATCCACTGCTCTAGACACAATGCTATCGATTCTCTTGTATTTCTTAATCATCACCATTGTCCAAACCACAGGTGGTCTAGATCTGATTTCAAACCGAGTGTTTGCTATTCTGGCTAGCCACTCATATAACTCCTTGTGAACTCCTACAAAGAAAATCTTGTGTACATTAGTAAAGATGTACCTTCCCAACCAGTCTTCTACACTAATGCTAGGGTTCTTTTTTTGAGCTTCGTTGAATTCCCTTTCCTATTCTTCTATCCACTTCTGAATATCTGTCTTCGATGGAAACCATCTTGAAATTCCCTCAAGAATATCCTGGTCCCAACAACAAAACCATTTGTTGGTATAAGGAAGACCCAGGGTTCAACTCTAACAACGCACCAACAAACCCTAACTACTGGCCCTTTCGGAAACACCTATGAAGCAGATGAAGTCTCACTTGAAGTAGAAATAGGGGGTTGCAGAACACATGTGTCTACAACCAGGGGAAAGTGAAAGATAATTCCATAACAATGCAAGATATCCTAGAGATTCTTAACATTCTTATACTTAACTTTGCGAAGCTAGTTATGTTTCTTATCTTCAATAGGGAAAACAATAATGCAATAATAGTATAATAGATAGCATGTTTTTCCCAAGATTACACTTAAGGCTCAAAGGGTAATGTCAAGGAATCATGAATATAAAGGAAAGTTTTGAAAGGTGCCTTTTCTTTCGTTGGTTATATAAGAATTAATCCTCAAATAAAAATAATGACAGAACATGACAGATGCCATAATTTGTCGTTTGAGTTGATTTATAAAATCAAATGATGTGAGGGAAACATAAAAAATTGTTTAACAAAATGAGGCATCAATGCAAGATGAATCTCACCTTGTTCACAGTAGAAGAAAATAAAGAATGCACCCTTGAAAGGATATGAGATATAATGATCCAAGTAGCTCATAGGTATTGTATTTACTTATAGAAAATACAAAGGAAAAGCCACTTTCTTATCAAAAAACTGATATAATGTGATTGCAGTAGAAATAGTAATAAATTGCAAACACTCACTTATCAAGGAATAACATAAAGAAAACTAGAGATATGGAATACAAGACGAAAACATAACTCAAATTGCATAAAAATTGGAATCCCTGTATGCAATTGTATTAATTCTCACAAAAGGAGAGTTCTCTCTATTACATTCGGCAAGAAGTAGCCTTTGTTAAGTCTTCAAACTATCTATTTATACAAAAAATAAAAAATGATCTCAACCCTAAGCGGTTGGAATTCTCATAATTCAAAAACGTAAATATTACAATATGTAAAATTTTGAGAGTTTCATTTGCATCTTCTCTGTCTCTTTGCCTGCTGGCAGAGATGTTTCTTCTTCTTGTCTTCCAGCTCGGAAACAATTGGACTCTAATAATGACCTGAGTAAATAGTATGCACACGTTGTCTCATTTATTTCTAGATGTGTTGGCTCTCCCTTGCTTGACACACTGAACACAACTGCCTATGAACTGCACCACTAATCTAGAAGGCTCTATTGTGTCATTCACCTCAAAAGTATATAACTTATTTTCTATGTGAAGCAACCTATCCTCCATTATCTTGGATTCTAAAGATATATACTGTAGCCATAGAATAGGATTGACTATCCACTCATTAATCTGGATAATGTCAATTTTTTTCAATTTCAGGATTGCGGCCTTAGCTTCTTCCATGCTTGTCTTGGAATTAAGTTGATTTTTTTCTATATCAATTTGCCCCAGGGCTTCAGAGATACTATCTCTTTCAATTTCCAGTGTCTCTTTGTCGAGTGAATAAAATGTGTATTCACAATATTTATTCACTTCTCTGTCTAACCTTTTGCTTTCAACTAGATTTGCCTCCCAGATTTTCAGTATTATATCGCCTCAATTTTTCTCTGAAAGAGACAATCTAGTGACCCTGGCTACTTCATATTTTTTTGATAATAAAACAACCTCCTAGAATGTAGCTCAAGCTGCAATGGCCTCTCTCTCCTTTATATAAATGTTATTTAAAGAATGGTTTGTCACCCGATAATAGTTTTGAACAACTTCTACTTTAGTAAAAAGGTTTTAATGGGATGATTCCAGCTTCTCATGCACCTCCAATGCTTGGGCTTAGAAAACCACCATATCCACTGTCGTGTTCTCAGTCAAGTATATCTTAGCCTGTATTTTTTTGACCAACTCTCCTTATTGAATGGCCAGTTCTCTACTTGCGAGTGAATTTTTATGCATTTCATCAAGACTGATTTTGAGTTGCTTAATTTCCTGTCTGTCATAGGATCTGATTTTGTCAAAACCCTTATTCATCTCATTTCTCACACTCTGTTCCATATTCTTTAATTGGTTTTGAAACTATTTCACCAACGTATCCTTCTTCTTCAGTTGTTCTGCTAGATTCCCAACTGAACACTGATTTGTTGTGGAAAAATCTCCCAATATGCCTGCCACTTCCATAGAAAATTATGCTTCCTCTAAGGCCTGACCATCATATAGCACTTTGTTCCTATTGAAAGTTTCACCCTCCTTTCAGTGCATTTCTCTTTTTACTATAGCCCTCCTCTTCTTGCTGAAGAAGAAGTCGGAAGGGGGCGTTTCTTCAACCAAAATACGAGTGAGATCCTCTATGAATACAACTTCGGCACTTGGGTTCCCCCTACTGGACTGTAAAGGTGTGACCGATTTGATAGGGCTTCCTATCTTGGTGGATGGTTGTTTCCATGTTGTGTTAGTAGCTGATTTGTCTAGTGTGTACGGTGATTTTTCTTACCCTTTTTTTTATCAAATCTTCAACTTGATCTTTACTTTGATCATATGGTGGATCTGTCAATGGAGTATCCCCCTTCTATGTCAAAACCTCAGTTTTTTCTGAATTTCCTTGAGCATTCTGTTCACTGGAGCTCCATGTTTCTAAACTCTGGGTTGTAATTTTATGTGTAGTTGGAGATGTCAGGGCTTCTCCCTGCAAGACTTTAGGCAGACTATTTCTTCGGTGTCTTTGAAAATTAAAGAACTCAACTAATTTCTCTGGAGATGGAGTTCAGAATCGACTCAACACTTCCTGATAAGATCTTTCTCCTCAAAATATCTCATCATGTGGGGAATATTCATGATCATATCTCTTTAGATTTTAAAGATCCATGTCATTTCCCATGATCTTCTGGGGATCGTGTTTCTTGAATTCAATATTAACAAGCTTAATGTCTTCTAGGGTTGTGGCCTCTACTTTTGAGTGGCTGAAATCTAACAGTGAGAACACATCAACCTGCAAAGGAAAGGAGGGACATACTTTTTTCTGTGCTGCCTTTAGTTCTTTACTGATTCCCCCTAGCACAGTTTGATGTGCTACCTCTCGGCACACCAATAGAACTGGTAGAAGCTTGGGTAAGGAATGCAGAGGAACGTAACATCCAAAAACCCTGATGTAAGAGAAATGTTCCTCAATGTACCAATCCGTTATTTTTCCTAGGTTGGTCACTATCTTGTCTAAAATCCTGGGAGGTGGGAAACCATATATAGCGATATGCATCGACATCACCACATAGTTTCATATTTCATAGAAGAAATATTTTTTTTTATTCTCCCACAGCTTGGAGTGATAGAAATGTATTGGTTCAGCACTGGTCAGAGTCCATCTCTAACCCATCAAAGGAAATGGCCTCATAAAACAAACGACAACCATAATGTATGGCAACATGTAAAATGGAGCAGGTTTCCCTTTGGATTTCAATGGTTGATATTCTATGATTTCCCTAACCAAATCGTCTGATAATATTTTTTCCCAATCGAAGGAATACCCCTCTACTATTGTATGCATGATTGGTACCCATGGTAATAAGAAATGAGCAGAGTTTTCATTCCCAAAAAGTCTACATAACATCATGGCTACATACATCATGTGAGTCTGTAATGAGGAAACATCATATACGCCATGGGTGTCTGCTCTAAATTTCTCAGGACATGAGAACCAATCCTTGATCAAATCAGGTAAGTTCTTTCCATATTGTGTGCATTCTTTTTTGTCGAAGTCCATTAGGAAAGTGATATTATAAACGTAATTGGGAACTGGGGGTAATTTGTACATTACCTGATAATTATCTGGTCGAAAATATCCAACTGCAACTTTTTGTGAATTGCAGATGCTCCTAGTTTAGATGTCGACGTTCTCTAGCACCCAACCAATCATATCATTATAAGGTATGAGCCTAGTCTGCGTTGCTATTTTATGCAGATATGATTGAGAAACATATTTGTATATTGTAGCCTGGGTTTCAGTTACCTCATCGCCCGAATCATCTGGGTAGTTGATCAATTCGTATTGTAGAATATCAAATACCTGCGTCCAGGTTTTCACGGTATCTATGGTTCTAGGTGAAGTGTCTGAGAGGAATTCTGTGTTCGGGTTCGAGCTCTCACCAAATGATTTATATTTTTTTCATGGAGCCATGATATCATGAGCTCAGAACTCTGTTATATGTTACAGGAAATGTGTAAACTTCTTATCTTGCTCAAACTTACTTTTCTACGAGCTTTCTATTAGAATTCAAACTACAATATCATTATTCACCTTAAATGTATCAATTTTATAAATACCTTTACTGCTGATGTATTCACTTTCTTTAATGAAAATATTTAGGTGGTGATTCATGATATTATTTGGAATCATTGCCATAGATCCGTTATTAAGTCCATTTAATGTTTGGTGGTTCACGATCGAGAGGTTGTATGGATGAAATTTGAATTTTCCCGAACTACAATTTGACGAAAAATTAACACGAGATAATAGTGTTTATCCCATTAACTAATCATGTTTAACCTTAATTATTTTTAGGCTTTCGGACCTCAGGATATCCAATAATAGCTCGAGATATGATTTCCAAAACTCGAAATTGCGTAGGGATTAATTATTTTCTAATTGTCTTTAATCTTTAATTAACCCTGCTTAACGCTTAATTCATTTTGGGAGTTCAGGATTCATGAATTTATAATATGAGAGATGGTAAATTCTTGAACTCCGAAAGCACGAAACTACTATTTCATTTTTTAATTGGGTTTTAGTTTCTTTTTAGGTATTTATCGTTTCATGTGTCGACAAACTAACTTTATGGATGCTTCAAAAGGCCGCTACTCATAATAATGTGTCAAATCTTAGGAGGGTATACATGTATGATGACTAAGACCCTTTGAACACCTTTCGGATATCGAGACTTAGGAGTTTCTACATGGTGAAACACCTAAGGCGCGAAACTCCGAAACTTGAAACTCCGAAGCAAGTCTCTAGAGGCTTGACTTTTTTAACATTCAAGCGGCTCCCAATGTTTGGGAAGAAGGGATCATTCGATCAATGAGAGAATTGGATTGACGATAAAACTTGTGCACTCCTTAAGGATAGAAGACAAAAATGATTTGTTATTGGAGTTCGATTTTGAGATAAAGTAAAAATAAATAGGGTAAATATTTAGGCTTATAACTTTAAAAGTGTTCGAACATAGGATCTGTCTGGGGACCGCGTCTCCCTATGAGGCGTGGAAGAACTATAGACCAAGTGCCTTTATTGGGTTAATGGAGCCATCATTGGGTTTTTGGGAAAAACCTTTGAGAAGACATACAGAAGGATATTAGACTTTAGACATATCTCATAAAACTTTCAAAAACTTGATCGTTCCTCAATATCGAGTTTAGGATATTAATAGATTTATTTTTCCTGAAACTGATTTCGGGTTTGTTTAAGATAATCAAAACAACTTTAACCGATCTACCAGACTCTGGTCGATTTTGCTTGCATCAAGGTAGAGTAAATTTAATGATTTAGTGTTTTTTTTTTTGGGGGGGTCCCTTGTTGGTTTAGAATGTAAATCTTTTCGAAAAGAGAACTAGCTACCACAATACATTATATACATGTATAACAACCTTGTAGATATCATAGACATTACTTCACTGCCAACGAGCCTGTTTAGTACCTCGGTGAAGTTATCTACATTTCCCATTGAATTTCCTTTCGCCACTTCAATTTTCACTTTGTTGAGATGAGGACAATCATTTAAATGAATTTCCTTTCATCATCTCTTTTGGACAAAATGGGGGCAATCGAATTTCAAATTTCCTTTCACCATCTGTCTTGGACTAGATGGGGGCAACTAGATTATGAATTTCCTTTCACCATCCATCTTATATTTTAATATTTATGAAGTGGGGGAAATCATTTTGTATGTATCATACAAGGGATGATATATGTTAATAATTTAGCAGTGAAGGTCTGTCAACTCATTTTGATTTACTCTGGGCTAATCCTCTCCTGAACCTCAAAACACCTTTGCCTACAGGGAAGTTATCATGGGGAGATTTTAATTTCCAGGGACTCTCCTTGAGATAAACTAATCATTTTAAATATGATAGAAGGGATAAAGTAGTCATGATTAGCTTAGACATACTTTCTCTCAGTTAAAATCAGATAAATCATAAAATTTCCACCTACTCTCATTTTGAAGGTCTAGTTTTTTAGGCTTCCCGAGTCAAGGTGAACTCTATCTTCCTGTGGAGATTTAAATTTAGGGAGTGTAAATAAAGATAGCATAAAATCTTTCAAATATGATATATATCGAATGGATTGAAAATTCAAAGGTTTTGAAAGGGATATTATTTCCACTCAAACCTACTTCCTGATTAGCGAGCTTCTTTTATTCTTCTTTCCTTTTCTTTTTTACCTTTGTATTATTTTCATTTGATTCGAAGACTTAGAGTTTTGGATTTTTTTTTTAATATTTGATCAGGTGACCATTTTTACACGAGTACAACCTTATTTAGATTTTATAAGATTTCTTTCAGCATCTTTGTTTGAACAACAATGATCATAGAATTTCATACCTTGGATTTCATTTGTAATCTCAAGCAAAACCATTATTAATTTATAACATGTTTCGTGAGAAAATAATTGTTCTGAAACACGATTGTCGGTTTCTAATACATCTTTATCCCTCGACTATCGGTAAGTATTCTATCTGAAAATAAACATGAGAAATGTCAAAACCCTTGCAGAAAAAGAAACAATATGTGTTGTTTTCATATTTCCATTTTTTATAAAATCAACCAAACTTGTCTTATCTAAAGTAAAAGTAAAAACTTACCAAAGAAACGAAAAACCATAAATCAAAACAAGAAAATCAAACTAGTATGTACAATGGTAATTTGGGATCTGATTATTGTTAAATTTTTAATTAAAATAAAGTACCAAGGCAAGTGTTTCTCTTCCCTAGGCACCTAAGGGGGAGAAATTGCCGAATGTGGGTCCTAGTCATTTAATTTGTGAGATGCAAATTAAAAGGTGAMTTTATGATTAAAGTGRGGGTGAGTGAAGAGACACCAAATCTCAGCCACCCATCTGATCTAATCTCAACCGTTAGATTAGAAAACCCCTCACCTTCCCTCATGAGGTCGACTTGGGCAAGAGGGTGCACCCATTCTTGGGAAGTTGAAGCATTTTTGTTGAGAGAACAAGAGGAGTTCAAGCATTCTTGTTGAGAGAACAAGAGAGAGCAAGAGAGAGGTTGAGATGAAGAAAGGAGACAACAGCTGCAATTTCTGGGAGTATTGACATGCATTCCAAGGCTTCCGAATAGCATTTAGTGGCACATAAATTGAGTCTTAACAGAGTTTTGGCACAAATTTTGAGACAGTCCGTACAACATTAATTGTTGGGACAGTCATACAGTTTTACGGATTTCTGGTTTAGAAATCGAGGAGAAAAGCTACAGGAATGTCCATATAAGTTTGTGTAAATATCTAAAGATGAATATGATGTAAAAGAATTTCTCAGAAGCTCATAAATAATACAAAGCCCTCTCTCACTGGTTTTCCCCTTGTGCATTTTTCCAGGGTCGAAGTTAGACCGAATATCTTTGTGTCTATATTTTCTGAGTTTTGCATATTGCTGATATTTTATTTCTGCGTTGAAAACGATGTTCAGAATCCTCATGTTTCAGTTCTGAAGTTTATTTTCTGTTAAGCTTTTATATGCTGAAACACAGTGTTGTAACATATGATGAAACACAGTGCTGTAACATATGCTAAAACACAGTGTTGTAACATATGCTGAAACACAGTGCTGAAACATATGCTAAAACACAGTGCTGTAACATATGTTGAAACACATTGCTATAACATATGATAAAACACAATGTTGTAACATATGCTGAAACACAGTGTTGTAACGTATGTTGAAACACCACTGTGACATATGCTGAAACACCACTGTGACATATGCTGAAACAGTGCTGTAACATATGCTGAAACACCGCTGTGACATATGCTGAAACAGTGCTGAAACTGGAGTTTGGCATTTAAATTTGGCTGAAAAATCAGTGAGACTGAAACTGGGTTGGGGTTTTTAAAAATTAACATGGTATCAAATCTAAGTTGAAGAGAAGCAGAGATTTCAGCAGACAGAAAGTAGGGACAATAGTCACTTCACAGGGCAGATTTTTGAATTTGTGATTTTCAGCAGAAAGAGGGTCATGGCTACTGGTTTGAGGGTTGAAGACAGACTTGATGGGGAAACAAATTTTGGTGCTTGGAAGGAGAGGATGATCTTTGTTTTGCAAGAAAACGAGTTGTGGGACATTGTGGAGAATGCCACTACTCATCCTGCTGTGGTACCTACTGATGCTACTCTTCTTGCAACCTATAATAAGAAGAGTATCAAGGCTAAGATATTTATTCTTGATGCCATCAAGGATCATTTGATTCCTCACGTGATGGGGAAGACACATGCCTATGAGATGTGGGAGTCTTTGACTAAATTGTACCAGAGTACAAATGAGAACCG
>JZKD02S1809131.1:896840-909778 GCA_000966675.3 Picea glauca
CTTTCCTCGGTATGAGGGAGTGTTAAATTTTTAATTAAAATAAAGTACCAAGGAAAGTGTTTCTCTTCCCTAGGCGCCTAAGGGGGAGAAATTGCCGAATGTGGGTCCTAGTCATATTATTTGTGAGATGCAAATTAAAAGGTGACTTTATGATTAAAGTGAGGGTGAGTGAAGAGACACCAAATCTCAACCACCCATTTGATCTAATCTCAACCGTTAGATTAGAAAACCCATCACCTTCCCTCATGAGGTCGACTTGGGCAAGAGGGTGCACCCATTCTTTGGAAGTTGAAGCATTATTGTTGAGAGAACAAGAGGAGTTCAAGCATTCTTGTTGAGAGAACAAGAGAGAGCAAGAGAGAGGTCGAGCTGAAGAAAAGAAACAATAGCTGCAATTTTTGGGAGTATTGGCATGCATTCCAAGGCTGCTGAATAGCATTTATTGGCACAGAAATTGAGTCTTAGCAGAGTTTTGGCATGAATTTCGAGACAGTACGTACAACATTAATTACTGGGAAAATCGTACGGTTGTATGGATTTTTGGTTCAGAAATCAAGGAGCAAAGCTACAGGAATGTCCAGATAAGTTTGTGTAAATATCTGAAGATGAATATGCTGTAAAAGAATTTCTCAGAAGCTCATAAATAATACAAATCCCTCTCTCACTNGTTTTCCCCTTGTGGGTTTTTCCAGGGTCGAAGTTAGACCGAATATCTTTGTGTCTATATTTTTTGAGTTTTGCATATTGCTGATATTTTATTTCTGCGTTGAAAATGATGTTCAGAATCCTCCTGTTTCAGTTCTGAAGCTTATTTTCTGTTAAGTTTTTATATGCTGAAACACAGTGCTGTAACATATGCTAAAACACAGTGCTGTAACATATGCTGAAACACAGTGCTGTAACATATGCTGAAACAAAGTGCTGAAACATATGCTGAAACACAATGCTGTAACATATGCTAAAACAAAGTGCTATAACATATGATGAAACACAATGCTATAACATATGCTGAAACACAATGCTGTAATGTATGTTGAAACACCACTGTGACATATGCTAAAACACCACTGTGACATATGCTGAAACAGTGCTGTAACATATGATGAAACACCACTATGACATATGCTGAAACAATGCTGAAACTGGAGTTTGGCATTTAAATTTGTCTGAAAAATCAGTGAGACTGAAACTGGGTTGGGGTTTTGAAAAATTAACAATTATTGCATGAAGTGTTTGAGGTAACGCCCATTGATGGGGGCATTAAAGAATTTCCCGTCAAGGTTTTCTAGTAAGAATGAATTCTTTCCCTCAAAAGATATGATCTTGAAAGGCCCACACTAGATGTGATCAAACTTGCCATGATTTCTAGCATCTTATTTCCTAGAATCCCACTTAAAAACTAGGTCATCTGGAAGAAATTACCTATCTTTATATTTTTATCAAACAAGGATTTCATATTATCTTGATATCTCTAAAGTTTTTCATCCAGCTCAGCCCTATTTTGCTGGACTTCAACTAACTAGTTTATTCTTTTGGTAATATCATTCGACTCTTCCTTTGTGTCTTGCCAAAGATTCATCATGGGAAGAGAGAGATTTATGGGGAGGACCATGTTAGTTTCGTACACCATTTGGAAAGGAGACATTCCAATCGATTTCTTAGTGCCTATTCAATTTTCCCACAAAGTGTATTTCAAATGAACATGTAAGGATTTCTTATTTTTAGTCAGAACCTTTTTTATTATGGTGATCAGGCTCTTATTTGATGACTTATCTAATTCGTTTACCTGAGGATAGTAGGTTGTGGAATGTCCTAGTACAATTTGTTACTTTTGACAAAAACTAACCATCTCCATGGATTTGAAAGCTTGGGCATTATCCGTGACTATCTTCCGGGGACAACCAAATCTTGATAAAATGTTTTCTTCTAAGAAATTGATCATCACTAAATCTGTAGCATTTCATGTCGGAATGGCCTCTACCCATTTAGTGAAATAGTATGTGGCAGTTAGAATCCATTTATGTTGTGCACTAGAGTGTGGATGGATTTCTCCGATAAAATCCAGACCCCATTGTTGAAACAGAGCTTCATTTTTTACTGGGATCAAGGGTAGTGCGGGGAGATTTTGCTTGCCTGAGAATAGTTGAAAAAAATTATAGGCTCTGACTTTAGTATTCATGTATGTAAATAATTTCAGCCAATAGTATCCATCTCTCAGTATTTTATAGGTCGTTTCCCTCCAGGCGTGGTTTCCTCCACACACCCCTTCATGAAACTCATTTATAACATTCTCTGTTTCAGATTCTATCAGACACCTTAGTAAAAAGCCTAGGGGATCCTTCCAATACATTTGGTTGTCGATGATGTAATATTTTACCGTGTGCAACTTCAATGTTCTTGCCTTAGAAGGGATCATATTACTTGGGCACTAAAGAGTTAGGAGGTATGAAACTATGTCGCCATACCAAGAAGAGGAAGAAAAATTTTCTTGGATCTGAGTTGTGGGTGTCTAATCATCGAATTCTTCTATATCTGGAAGGTCTATGTAATATTGCAGATGATTTATCCTAAGTTCTCTAAAATTTGATTCGGCTAATAGCTTAGTCAGGCTTTGACCTTTGACGAGTTTAGTTGGTTTTACCTCAAGATCGAATTTCTGAATCTTGGCTAGCCATCAGCCCCTTCTTCTGTCACTATCAGGTTGAACCATTATATATTTAACAGAGCTGGTTGGTACGTATGAAATTATTTTGGAATGCAACATGTAATTCCTAAAAGATTTGAGGGCCTTCACCATAGCTTATGCCTAATTTTCTAGTATATCATACTTCAACTCGGTGTCTCTGAGGCTTTTACTAAAAAATGCTATCGGCTTCTCGAAACCTTCATCATTCTTCTGTAAGAGCACGGCTACAATAGTATGTTTGGATGCAGACAAAAAAATCAGTAACTCTTTCATATAGTATGGGATGGCCAGCACTGATGTTTATCCTAATACCTTCTTGATGCGTTCAAAGGATGCTTTAGCTTCGGTTGTCCATTTGACTTCGCTGTCTTTTTTCAGCATATCTATAATCAATTTAACAATTTCAGCGAAATTTGGAATGGATCTTCTTAAAAAAATTATTTTTCCTAAAGAACACTGGATTTCCTTTCTGTTCCTAGGAATATTGATTGTATCTATAGCTTCAACCCTTTTCAGATCGATTTTGATTCCTTCCCTAGATACTATGTGGCCTAAAATTTTACCTTCTTGCATTGCAAAATGGGATTTCTTAGGGCTGAGCAACAAACCGAGTTTTCTTCATTTCTCGAATGCCTGTTTGAGCTGTACCAAGTGCTATACATTTGAGTTAGAAAAAATAGTTAAATCATCTAGATAAATAATGACAAACTTATATCTCTCACCAACAAAGGCTATGTCCATTTCTCATTGGAAGGTGGCCCTTGCATTCATCAGACCAAATGGAATTTTATCATACATGAAAGTACCCCATGGAGTGATAAACGTAGTTTTTTCTTTGTCATCTTCATGGACTGCAATTTGATTGTAACCTAAAAATCCATCAATCATAGACATTCGGTTATCCCTGACCACTTTTTTCAGAACGTGATCCATTTTAGGGTGCAAATAATTGTCTTTAAGGGATGATCTGTTTAGGTTCCTGAAATCCACGCAGAGTCTAATTTCATCATTTTTTTTCCGGATTGGAACTAAGTTAGCTACCAACTCAGAATACTTGAGTGGAACAATAATATTTGTGTCAAGGAGATTTTTTAATTTCCTTTCTATTACAGGAAGAAGTATAGGGTTTTTGTCTCTGAGCTTCTTCCTGAAAGGTTTGATGCCCTGTTTCAAAGGTATTTTATGTTCGATGATAGTGGTATCATAAGTTTTCAGTTCATCGTAATACCAAGTGAAGACATATTTGTACTATTTGAGTAACTCAACATATTTACTTTTCATTTCAGGTGGAAGGTATTTAGATATTTTGACCAGTTTAGGGTTTTCCTTAGTGTCTATATCACAATCTTCAACCTCTTCAGGTTGAGGTTGCAAGGTAGACTTTAGAGGTATATCGTCTTGGTCAAATAATATTTCTAATGGAATCAAACCCTTAAGAATCTGATTATTTTTTAGCACCAACATGTGGTGGTTAGCAATCTTATCCTGGAACTTCTGAGGATCTTCATATTCCTGCATGATCCAAGTAGGGTCATTTTGATTTTCCTGGTCGATGTGCATTTCAGAAAATTCATCCACCATTTCTAGAAATTGCTTGATCTGCTCATCGTCTTAAAAGACCTGGCAGTGTTGAACATTGTTTGGTATTGAATGCCTATGCCTCATTTCTATGTGATACTTTAGCTTCAAGACGGTAGGTGGCATAAAATTAGCAACCGCTTTTGCTAGGGGGTCAACTTGTTGATTATTCGCCCTAGGAATATGATGAATATTAAATGATGAGAAAAAAAATTCTATCAAATCCCAGGCACATTTCCTGTATGACCTTAGCCTTGGATGTTTGTCTTGATACTATTGCCTTATCTATTTTACAATTAATTCTACATCACCGTAAACTATTATATTTTCAATTTTCAATTTCCTGGCAACCTCTAATCCTAAGACGAGATCTTCATATCCGCATACGTTATTGGTATAGTCAATGTCCCACTGTAATATGTATGAGAAAGGAATAATGAATTCATCTCTGGGTGCCACAAACAACACCCCATGTCCTGCTCCTTCCCAAGATGAAGCACCATCAAAAAACATTTTCCAAACTCCTATACTATTTACATTTTTGTTTGTTTTTTCTATTTTTTTGTTTTCTTATTTTGTACAATTCTCTTTTGTACATTCATCGAAACCATCATCAAATGATAATATACAGTTTCCTAGATCCTGATCAGTGACATATACTGGGTAATTATTTGGGTTATGTGGGTCACTTATAGTATATTCCAACATTGTTTCTCTATATAGATGGGTGAACCATCCACTGAAAATTGGGATTGTAGCATACGTCATGTCTAGTTGAAGTGATCCTCCAAGTTTGGCACCCCAAGACCTGGATAAAAACATGCCATATTTCGCAAGAACATCAACAACAACTACATCCATGAGAATACTCTTCATAGGGATCTGTGAAAGATTAAACACCAAATATTTAATCATATCGAGGCACTTAACCTTTCTTGAATCAAAAGAATACAGATCTCGGTATGGCCTAGTAAACTCGAGACCTAGTTTTTCCATAATAAGTTTGGGCATTAAGTTGTGGGAGCCTCCAAAATCCAACATACAGTTATGGAGTAGGTGATCATGCACAGTTAGCGTAAAATGAAAAGGAGTGATAGGGTCTTTAGCATTTTCGATATGTGGACCAAAAATTATAGTGGGTCTATCATCTTCTATATTAATAACATCCACATGACTTTCAGCATCTGAGAAATTTATCATCTTGGAATTTTTTTTTCTATACATTGGATTTTTCACCAATTCAACTAGAGGTACTGGAATTTTGATTCTATTAATTTTGCTTTCCATATTGAAGTTTCCAATTGTCTTTTCAGCTTCTCTAGATGTGATATTTGTTTCTCTTTTCTTTGGTCTATTAGTTTGCGTTGCTTTTGTTTTGGTTGTATTTGTTTTGGTAGCTTGCGTTTCAGTGGATGGTTGAGTTTCCTCATTAGTTTTACTTCTTGACAAGATCTTCTTCGGTGGATCAGTTGTAGGATTTTTATCTCTAGGCCTTAGATTATATTTCTTTTGAAGCTCGACCATTATAGAGTCAATGATTCCTTGATAATCAAATCCTTCCATATTATTTATACTTTCCTCGTTTCCAAGCAGTGGTTCTTGATCTAAAGACCTTTTGTAATCCTGCCTGGTTAGGTGAGGTTCTTGGTTGTTATCATTAAGGTTTTTTGTATCTTCATCTAACCCCTCATAGTCTTGCACATCATCATTTTGCATGAAGATTTATATTTTAAAAGGAACTTTGATTTTTTGATCCTCGTTTTTGACTTGTCTCTGTTGGATCTGGCGGTTGGGATTCATTTTGAAATCTCTCCTAGAAAAAGGATCAGGTTCAGCTTGGTCTAGTTCCATTCTAGATATTTTGTTTGATAACTCTTTGATTATCTTATCCATGTCGTCCATTTTTTCTTTCGTGGACCTCCCAGATCCAGAAGGTCTAGATTGTTCCTTGAAGAGTTTATTTTCTTTGGTTCCCATATCAACCTTTTCTTTTGGTTTACCCGATGCTATCATGTTCGACTTGATTTCAATGGTGTCATCCTACATTCTCGTGAGGGTGGAATATCTCATTTCCCTTAAAAGCAGAGAAAATTCGAGCTCAAAAGCCCCTACAAAAGTCACTTTAACTGCGGGATGAGAGGGTTTAACTTCTATTGGAATCTTATGATATATTTTTTTAAACCTCTAGGTGAATTCTAGGACTAACTCAAAATTATTTTTCCTCAGAGCCCCAAATTTTGTCAGATAATACAAGTGATCTTTCTTTTCTCCCCACTTTCTTAAAAAGGCATTTTCTAGCGTATCATAAGACGCTACAGAACCTACCAGGAGCCCTCGAAACTAGATTCTTACTTGTCCTTCAAAAATTTTCACCAAAAGTCTCGAGTAAAAATCCTCATGCTCGATGCCGAGGATATTTGTGAATTGTTAAAAAATGTTTATGTGCTCTGTGGAAGTTAAATCTCCTTCTCTCGTGAATTTTGGTAAGTTCTTCATATAATTTTCTGGTAAATCATGAAGGACAGGGGGAAGGACTAAAGGAGCATGTCTTATCGCCACTTTGGAAAAAACCCAGGGGGAGGAGGTGGTGGTCCTTGACCGACTCCTCCTCTAGCACCGCCTCCAGCTCCAGCGCCACCTCCTCCAAAAATATCCATTTGATGTTGAGGGGATGAAATTCATGAGTTAAAGAGAGGGTTTTCGTAAAGTGTTAGGGATTGAAGCGATGAATTTTCAACTTCTTCGAGATATAGTGGAGAAAAAACTGGAAACTGATCATTATAAGGCATGAAGTCTAGAAGAGGAGGGAACAAGAAATGTGGAATGGATTCTTCATACTTACAATATGTATAGATAGGTGAACCAACAAGAGACGAATTAGGGTATATTAAGGTGCACTCCTTGGGATTTCTGAGAACATAAACCTTGGTTTTGGGTGAGGATGGGGTAGAAAAAAAAGTAATGATAGTAGGTATAAAGGAGGATCTTTTATTCAGAATGTTATGAGTATCAGACGGGTCAATCTCAATCATTATTTCGGTTTCACTAGTTGAGGCCTCTGCAGAAAGCGTTTGTTCAAAAATTTCTTCAAGAGCTAATATTTCGAACAGAACCTTAGTATTGACTTGATTTATTTTGGGTTGGTACTTCTTACCTGAAGATGAAGCAGTAAACCTGAATTATCCCTTGGGTTTTAACAACTTTTCAGGATCAGATACATGCATAGTCTATTGATCACTTGGGTTCTGTTAGCACTTGGTAAATTCCTAGAGGTTGAAAAAAGAATAAATCTACGAAGGTAACTTTATCCAACCGCTTTTAAAGCTGGGATCTAGCCCTTCCATCTTCAGAGAGGGATCTCTCTATATGATTTAGCTTTGTTTTCTAACTTTAGATATTAGGCTAGGTAAAGGAATAGGTAGGTTTGGTTGTAAAAGTGTTTTAAAGTGGTTGAGACAGTCTACACCTCCATTGGGCTATGGGGTCTGTGTTATAACAAACATGAGATACAAACCATAAACATAAAGGAAAACTTTCGCAGGGCGAGATAATATACTCACTGGATCTTCAATAGTTTAAATGATGGACAAAAGAAAAGATGAGATAGATAATTCAACTAAGAAGCAGTTAAGAATTCCTTAATTGAAAACCTCATAAGATAAACATTAAAACCTTTAAAGTTGGAAACAGGGTATCTAAGATAAATCCTGCAACATGCGTTACTTTAAAGATTAGTTTCAAAAAACAAAATGATCACAAAGCAAGGAAAACATTCAACTTAGAGAAAAACGTCACCAGTGAATACACGCAAGAATCATGTAAAAGTGCTTCCTCTTTATTAATGGTAGATCTCTTCAAAAATGATTACAGTCTGATAGTGTTAGGGTGTAAAGATCAACAACCCTCAATACTTCTAAAGGTGAAGTATTTATAATTCAAATTACAAACATTCATGTCATAACTGATCAGGACGTGCTCATTCTATTTTTAGCCTAACTGATTTAACTAATCAAAACTGCTTGATGACTCGGTACAACTGCATGCGGAATTTCTGGGGTAGGCCGTTGGCGAGGTTCCTGTGTAACCTCTTTTGACTGGACAGGTGACTGGACCTAGACATCTCATCTGCTAATCGAGAAGATCACAGAGTTCTTCCTATCTGAGATGACTAGGCATTGTGACTTTGATTAGTCTCCGATACACTTCATCCATGTCTGTATACTTAGCGAATGTGGGATTAGTAAGGAATATGTATCGAATCTCATGTTGGATACTAATGTCCAATTGTAGGGCATCCATGAATGATTTGCCGATGATGCTCCCTTCTATGCCTGCAAAATTTGAACTGTCTTTGGACACTTCAGCCAATCTCTTCTTGTAATCTGGTAGTGTCATTAGTTTATCATTAATGACCTTCAGACCAGGTAAGCCTTTCTTTTGGAGAGCATCAATCTTATTGAAAAAAATTTGCACCCCCTGGTCCATTACCTGAACCTTCTCTTCGAGCTCCAAAATTAATCCTCTCTTGGTCAAAACCCTCTTGAACTCAAGGATTGTCTCTATTTTGTCTTCTATCTTCAACTCTTCTAGCTCTTCTCTGGTTTTGGAATTGAGGAATTTGATGATATCATTAGCCTGAGTTGGTCTGTCCCCCAATTCTACTCTGATTTTCTCAATGGCCTGTTTTCTCCTTTGGAGCAACTCATTCTGTTCAAACATAATTTGGATCATGGGCCATATCTCATTTATGGACTTTGTGATATCTGTCCATACATTTTCTTTGACCTCAGCCAAAGTCTTTCCTGCCATGGTTTGTTTCTGGAGATGTTGTAGTTCTTTCCTGAGCTGCTCAGTTACCTGATTTTCTTTGGATAGACTGGTTTGAAAAGAAGTTTTGAGCTCCTAGAGGTTCTCAACCTCCTTCTTCAGCCTGCTGATTTCTGTCTCTTGCAGGTTCATCTTCTCCATGGATTTGGCAAGCTCTGTTGTCCCTTCTTGTGGTGTCACTGGTGTTGCAGATGGGATTGCTATTACTACTGATGTGCTTTCTCCTGAGATAGGAATGGAACTCAATGGAATGACTTCCATTGGCTTCATATGCTCCTTATCTTTTAGTAATCTCTCCATCTCAGCCTCCATCTCTTTGAGTTTTGCATTCTTCTCCATGAGCAGCTTGAGAATTTCGTCCTTCTCGCCTTCCTTCTCTGCTATCTCCTTAGCCTGTGAGTTTTCTGTGGGTGGAAGTTTCAACTGTTTCCTCAAGGAAGTGATGTCTACATTCTTTTTATTTATCATCTCCTCTGTAGATTTGACATTTGAAGGATCGTAGCCGATCTTGAGGACCAGCTCCTCCAAAGTTTTGATTCGGTTGTCCTTCGCGAAAGAAGATATCTTCTCCAACTTGAGCTGCGTTTGAGCATTGTTCAATGATACCTGAAATTTTGCTGTAGAAGCTGAAGCATGTGCCAATGTGTGGAAAACCATCTCCTCTGTTTGTTTGTGCAAATCCATCTGATCTGCTGGGTGTACATCCTTCGCCTCGAATTCGAAGGTGGCCCTCTTGTAGTCTGAGATTACCTTGGGATCCAATACCTGCGCTTGGAGATAGGCCATGTGCATCCTACCCTTCTCTGTGTCGAATGTAGAAAACAGTCTATGATGCGCAGTAGACGTTTGTTTATGAAACTGGACATAAGTGCTACTAGTGAGGGTTTGATTCTCCTTCTTGATCATCTCGTATTTCTCAAAGATGCCCAATTTGGGCCCAGTCTTGCCTGGATGATTGTTCAGGGGAGAGTCTGTGGATTTCTTCGGTACTGTTGGAGTGATGCCTTGATAAAGGCTCGAACCAAAAGGTGGAATGACTATCTTGATTACTGTGGTAGTTACTATGGTAGGTGGGGCTTCTTGTTCTACTATCGTGCCAGGCGTTGAAACTATTTTTGGCCTCTTGGTGTGCATCTGGAACTCTTATGATGATACCTCCGTTACAGGCGGAGATGACTCCTGTCGAGGCCTTTTTTCCTTAGGGACCTGAGGCATGGTAGTTGGTTGCACAGTTGTTGGGGGAACCTGCTGCTCCACTTCAACCTGTTGTTCCACTTCAACCAAGGTGTCAGGCACCCACACTGTCTGATTTGCAAATTTTTCGATCTCTGGCTTGGACTCATGAACATACGGGATATTTTTGTTCTTCACCCGCATTTCTGAAATGATCCTGCATGGATCATAGTTCCATGTGAAACTCGTAAAGAATTTCATCTCCTTCAACATTCTGTCTGCTTCTTCCCCGACGCCTCAACTATTACAGATGAAAGAACCAATCTGCCCCTTGATTCTCAATTGCTGCTTCTTCTTCAGGGAAACAAAATGAATGTCATCTGAATTCATTATCTGCCTAATATATTCTAATGCAAATATTCTTACCGACACATATTGAGGTAGTTTGTAAGGTGCCAATTTGCACCCAAAAACTCTGATCTCGGTGTGGCTT
The DNA here is from genome assembly GCA_000966675.3 of Picea glauca. NCBI lineage: Eukaryota > Viridiplantae > Streptophyta > Pinopsida > Pinales > Pinaceae > Picea > Picea glauca. The sequence goes on from JZKD02S1809131.1 coordinate 907,598, forward strand.
TGATACAGGTACCAGTCACCTGTCTTTGCGTTGTCCGAGAGATGTAGGATTCTTTGGACCTCGTCGTTTATTTGTGGCTCGAGCCTGCCACTCAACATGCTTACCACAAGGTGGTAGAAAAGATCAATTAATGCCTTGAAGCTATAATCTGTGGAATTGCACTTCAACAAAGATGTCCACGCTGTGACTGGCTGTGGCCTTCCGTCTTCGTCCATTTTCTGCATTGAAAAACTGAACTTGTCTTCTTTATAGAAAACAAACATGTAGGCCAATATAGAAGAATATTTGAACATGCCTTCTCTACCAAAATCCATGAACTGTTCGTGAATATTGTTGGCCAAGAAGGTACTGAAATCAAACTGGGTGGTGGGTTTTTCATCAGTGGAGAAAATGGATAGAAAACCCAGAATGGGATCATCTACCCACTGGTCGGAATAGTATCCTAACAGAGTGCAAAGAGAGGAAATGATTTGGTTTCCCTTGGTGGAGAAAATGGATGACGGGTAAGGTGGATTGGTGGAAGGGAATTGAGTGGAGGTGGGAAGGAACAACTCGAAAATTTGAGCTCTCTGTGGAAAGGTCATCTTTTGATACAACTCTGTAAGGATTTCTAGGTTGAAAGGAGAGACAGAATCAGCACGGGGAATTTGTATCATTTGGTCAATGTCTTCAGGAGTGATGAAGAAGAGGATGTCTCCAGATGATGAGATGATGGCCCTTTGGTCGGGAATATAATGAGCTTGGTATTTGAGGGCGAATTCGGGAAAGTGGTGTATCTGGGGGAAAAGGTACAGGGGCAAATTGGACTCCCAGAGTCCAATCTCATCACTCTGGTCTAGGAACACTTCCCGGAGCCATGACTGGAGGTTTGAAAAATCGAAGTCACAAATGGTATTTGCGATCAACCTGTCTTTATCCACCAACGATATTTTGTCCAGGTCAACAGGAGGAGGAAGAAAAGGATTCTCTTCTGCTTCCGCTAGCCTTGGCTTTGGCGCCATCTCTACAATAGTACCTGCAATAAACAATATGTTAGTGGGGCCGACTTATTGTGGATGAAGGCGATGGGGAAGAAATGGGGGAATAAGAGGTAAGTTTTCTGGCGCGATGGATGAATAATGAATGAAAGTGGAATAACGGTAGTTTTATTCAAAACTGGAGTCGGTCAGACGTGGGATACATGTCAGCAGGATAACGGGTATGTTATCCTGTAATAAATGGACAACGGTCCACTTGGGATGAGGTGGTAGGTGACGGTGGCCAATGCATACAGACGGTTGATGTGGCGGCCAGGGATTGGTGGTAAAATTTGCAATAAGAGGTTGTTCATGAGTGAAAGGGGTGAAGGAATGACAACAGGGACTGACAACAGTTATGGGATGGGACACAACTCAGGAATGAGCGGAACAAGTGGCATCAGTGGAGGATGACGTCCCTGAGTGATGGAGGTTGTCAGATGGCATATGGTGAAAATACTTCAGGACCAATAGATTTGTGCCACCTATGAAAAGGGGCCCATCGGAGGGAATATCCATTCCGGACCCCCCCCCTTTGGTTAAAAGCAGAATATCAAGGGGGTTCTGAAATCCATTGTAAACCGTTGATCTTCCCCCCCGTTTCTTGGCCACAGATCTTAACGCGTCATTTATTACTCATTCTGCCCCCCCCCTTCCATTAAAGGCAGAATGGACGGGGGGGTCCGGAATCAAATTTGGGCCATGGATCAATGCACTCGTTCTTGGATCATCTAGATCCGTGCGATTCTTATTACCGATTCCGGACCCCCCCCCCCTGGTTAAAAGCAGAACACTAGGGGGGGTCCGGAATGCTCTGTGCATCGTAGATCTGGGTGCCATGATCTAGACCGCTGATAAGTATAGGAAATATAAATCGGGAGCGGAAAAAGTAGGTGTCGGGAAAACTTAGGATAAGTGCATTGTATGGGTTTTTCCAAATCTTTTCACATAGACACCATCAAGGGGACTTCTTCTAAACTATTCTTAGGCAATGGAGACATGGTGTAGCATTTTCATCAATATGGTTTCATTGGTGGTGAAGCAAATGAAGCAACTAACCTACATTCTAACCTATCTTCCTAGGACAATTAACCCAGATTAAACTGTTGGGTTAAGAAATTACTCTACCTAAGGGCTATCTGACCAGGATTAGACAGTCTGGTCA
>JZKD02S1809131.1:909946-920985 GCA_000966675.3 Picea glauca
TCAGATTTATTCACTAACCTAGCAACATTAAATTTAAAAAGAACTTGGCCATGCTTGAAAGGTATGGCCAAGTTACTATTATTGCATGGGGCTTTTGTTTCAATTCTTTTATGCCCTCTTTTTTCTTTTTTTTTTCTTTTTTCTTTTTTCTTTTTTTTCTTTTCTTTTTCTTTTTTCTTTTCTTTTTCTTTTTTCTTTTCTTTTTCTTTCAAATTATTTGCAGAATGAAAAATCATTTGTTAACAAAATACTAGAGATATATAATATCCAAGTCATCAGTTGATTCCCATAATTTATGGGGTGATAACAACGGCTCCACCTGGGGATGGTGATTTCCCTGTTAAGTTCCAAGAATCCTGGTTCTTGTCATTCTGAACATATCTGCCTAGTATCTTTCATTGGTCTTATTATCAAAACTTGGAAAAAAAATAGTGAATAGCTTAGGGCCTTCTCTTCGGGATTCAATCGACTGACTAATGTTCCTCACTCAGAACTTGCAAGTGAAAAAATGAAAATTAAACTGGTATGTACAATGGAGAGTGGGTTCTTCAAATCTTTTACTGAGGTGGGACATAATGTTTCAGCATTCTGCCATTCACAGGTGCTCCTGGCAGATCTGACCCATCGACGTTGTTTAGAAAGAAATCATTGTTTCCTCTGAAAGATTGGATCATGTAAGGCCCTGTCCATAGGTTGTCAAATTTCCCATGATTTCCCTTGTCCTCATTCCTGTCATCCCATATCAACACCAGATCTCCTAGCTCAAAATCATCTTCCTTGGTTTGTTTGTCAAAGATCTTCTTGATGTTTTCTTGGATGACCTGTGTTTTGTTGAAAACTTCTTCTCTAGTCTGTTGCAAATGAATCATCTGGTTGATTCTTCTCTGTGAGTCATTTGGCTCAACGTGCACCTCTTGAAGTAATTTCATGACAGGGACTCCTAGAGAAGTAGGGAAAACTGCCTCTGTACCATAGACCAGCTGGTAAGGTGACATGCTAATTGACCTTTTGGTGGTCAGTCTATCTGCCCATAAAGCAAATACCAACTTATCGTTCCATGTTTTTTTGTTTTCTTGCAATGTTTTATTGATGATATTTACCAAAGTTTTGTTTGAATACTCCGCCAACCCATTCCCCTGAGGGTAGTAGGCTATGGAATTCCCCAAACCAATGTGATACCGGTTGCAGAAATCTATGAGTTTCTTCGACCGAAAGGCAACTGCATTGTCAGTGATAATCTTTCTAGGACAACCAAAATGAGATAAAATATTGCCTTCAAGGAATTTGATAATTACTGAGTCAGTGGCTTGCCTGCTTGGTACAGCCTCGATCCATTTGGTAAAATAATCAGTGGCAGTAAGAATCCACCTATGTTGTCCTGAAGACGGGGGGTGTATTTCTCCAATGAAATCGAGTCCCCATTGCTGGAAAGGAGCCTCAACTGAGATTGGTTTAAGAGGTAGAGGAAGGAGTTTCCTTTTACCTTCAAACAATTGACACTGGTGACATGCTGTTACTTTCTGATGTACATCTGCAAACAGGGTGGGCCAGTAAAATCCAGCTTTGAGTATTTTGTTGGTTGTAACCTTCCAGTTCAAGTGGCCACCACATTCTCCTGCATGAAACTCTTGCAACACTTTATCAGCTTCATCTTTCAGTAAACAATTTAAAAGAATACTTGCAGGGTCTTTCCAATACAAATTTCCTTCTAGAATACAGAATTTCAAAGCTTTCAACTTTAAAAATCTAGCTTTAGTCTTAGTTAAACCAGGGGGATCTTGTAAATTTTGTAAAATAAATATAAGGTCTGCATACCATGGAGAGTTGATAAATACCTCTCTAACGTTTGGAGTCGCCATCTCGCCCTGTTCATCTGCCACATCTAGAAAATTAATGTCAAGAGCCTGGAAGTTAGATTCAGCCATTAATTTAGTAAGGCCTTGGCCTTTGATCAATTTTGTGGGATTAATCTCTATACCATATTCTAAAATGACAATAATCCATTTTCCTCTTCTTCCATCAGGGTTATCCTGTGTCAAGATATCCTTTACTACCGCGTTCGGAACATAAGCTATGGTGTGGGAATGGAGAATGTAGACCCTGGAGTCCTTTATGGCTTTTACCAAAGCAAAATCTTGCTTCTCCATGATATTGTAGTTCAAGGTAGCATCTCTTAATGCCTTGCTGGAGAAAGCTATGGGATGTTCATACCCTTCACTGTTCTTCTGCAGTAATACCGCTGCTATAGTATGTTCAGAGGTGAAAGAAAAAAGATAGAAATCTTTAGTGAAATCGGGACTGATCAAAATTAGGGCTTTTGTGAGTGCTCGTTTGACTTGTTCGAAAGAGTGTCTGGACTCAGAGTCCCATTTTATTTTTACGTCCTTTTTAAGCATGTTTGTAATATTTCAAAGGAGTTCGGCCAGATTGGGAATGAATCTTCGTAGAAAATTAATTTGACCGATAAAAGACTGTAGTTCTTTGAGGTTTCTCGAGTGTTCTAACTTTAGTATGGCCTCGATTCTGTTAGGGTCTATTCTGATTCCATATTTAGAGATGATGTGTCCCAACAGTTTGCCTTCTTCTAACCCAAAAAGACACTTCTTAGGATTTAAAGAAATCCCAAAACTTCTACATTTCTCGAAAACTCGTCTAAGGTGCCGCAGGTGTTCATCATCAGATTTGGAAAAAATAGTCACATCATCTAAATAAATGACGATAAACTTACCAGATTCTTCCACGAAGGCGATATCCATTTCCCTCTGAAACGTGGCTCCTGCATTCATCAGACCAAAAGGCATCTTCACATACATGAAAGTTCCCCACGGTGTGGTAAAAGAGGTTTTATCTTGATCGTCCGGGTGAACTAGGACCTGGTTGTAGCCTGAGAAACCATCCAACAGAGATATCCTACTAGACCCGACCACCCTTTGCAGGAGGTGGTCCATTTTCGGTAATGGGTAATTATCTTTCAGGGATACTTTGTTCAGATTTCGGAAATCTATGCAGAGTCTGATTTCCCCAGTTTTCTTACGTGTAGGGACTAAATTAGAGACCCACTTAGAGAAACGTAACGGGACTATGATCTTGGCATCGTACATTTTCTTGATTTCTTTTTCTATCAGAGGGAGAAACTTGGGATTTATCCTCCTAAGTTTCTGCCTAAACGGTTTTTGGTCTTCCTTTATGGGAATCCTGTGTTGTATGATGCTGGTATCACAGGCTTTCAAATCTTCATATCCCCAGGAAAAAACATCTGAATATTCTTTGAATAACTCAATGTATTTGAGATTTTGTTCTGGGGGTAAAGATTTGGACAGTTTGAACATCCTAGGTTTCTCTTCGGTCCCTATATTACAGTCTTCCACTTCTTGTCCATGTGCTTCTATTTTTGGTTTTTTAGCTACATCGTTATTGTCAAATAAGTCTTCTAAGGGAACAAGACCTCTAGGAAAAACATTTCTTTTCAACTGTAAAACATCAGCGTCCAATTCGTCATCACCTAATTTATCTAACTCTACAGTATTTACACTATCAATTTCACAATCCAAATTATTTACATTTTCATCTTCATTTTCTAAATCTATATTTGTACATTCAAAATCGTTCTTTCATTGCAGAAAGTCCTCTATTTGATCATCATTTCCAAACACTTGCCAGTACCTGATATTATCGGGAACCGTCGGTCTGCATTTCACCTCAACAGTGTATGGGCGAGTTTGGTGGAAAGGAATCTTGCAGGAGGCTGCTGACGTAGCCAATCCGTCGGCCAAAATATTCTGTCCCCTCGGCATTACCTGCAAGTCAAACTCATTAAAACACTTCAAGGCATCAAGAACAACATTCTTGTAGGCTCTAAGGCACGGGTTTTTAGCAGCATACTCACCTTTAATTTGCTTGATTATTAATTCAAAGTCACCTCTTACCATTATCTGCTTAGTACCAACTTTTTTCAACAGCTTCAGACCGAGCATTAAAGCTTCATACTCGGAAACATTGTTAGTGCACTGGAAATTTAATTTGTAGGAATGATTTTCTGAATACCTGATTCGATGATTATGCAGCCAGACTCCAGCTCCTGCTCCTTCTTTACTCACAGCGCCATCAAAATCCATACTCTAGAAATCGGCGAGGAATTATTCAGTGATTACATTTTTCATCTTTGCTACCTCACTAATTTCTGGACCTTCATCTTGACTAGATACATCTTCCATCAGCTGAGTATATTTCTCTTCCGTATCACCATCATTGTACAAGATGAACGAATCTAAATCGGAATGTGCAGAGTAAAGGGGATAATTGTGCGGTTTTTCTTGACTACTGACCATGTACTTCATCAGTGTTTCTCTGTATAACCTCCTCTGTTGTCCAAACACTGGGATAGTGGCGTAAGACATATCCAGCTGTAGGGTTCCTTTCAACTTAGCTCCCCAAGACCGGGATAGCAACATTCCATACTTAGGCAGGATGTCTGCAACCACCACATCCATTTCCATGCTTTTTGAAGGGATCTGAACCAGGGTGATGCATAGGTCCTTGATCAAACCAATACATTTGAATTTGCTGGAGTCGAATGAATGTAAATCCCTGTATGGTCTGGTGACCTCCAGTCCCAGTTTTTCCATTACTACTTTAGGCATCAGATTATGTGAGGCACCTGAGTCCAGCATAGTGTTATGCAATATCAAGTCGTGTATGTTTAAACTGATGTAAAAGGGATCTACATCACCTGTATCATCTCGACCATCTACTTCAGGTCCGAAAAGAAGTTCGGGATGATCGTTAGTAAGGTTCACAGTGTCTGAATGAGTCACTGATCCAATAGTCAAGGCCTTGGTGCCTATGTCAGGTTCAATGGCCAGTGCTTTTATTACCTGTGAACGATACCCGTCTCTGTTCATCAAATCTATAAGTGGGATGGGAATTTTTATTTTTGCCAATTCCCCTTCAAGGCTAAAGGGTGTAGGAGTTCTGCCTTGGCTCATCATTTCTGGTTTTTTCGCCAAATTCTTCTGCTTAGAAGTACTCGGTGGATTAATAGGTGGAAACTCGGGTGGTGATGGCCTTTTCAGAATGGTGATGTTTTTCTTCAAAGGAGCGTTAGCTTTACTCTTCTCAGAAATATTCTCGGTAGTAGTCTTCTCAGAAGTCTTCTCAGGAGTCTTCTCAGTAGAAGGTTCAGGGGTTTTCTTGGTTTCGACTATCTTCTTGCTACGCAGATTGTACTATCGGTGTACCTCCAGAATAGAATTCTCAAAGGCCTGTTGTTCCGCATCTTCGGCTTCTTCACTTACCTTTTTTTGATTTAGCAGAAAGAGTTCCTGCTCTTCTTGAGTAAGGAAAATGGCCTCGTTGTCATGAATGCCCATAAGGTTGATGTGAGTGTCCTCTAATTCCTCAATCACTTCTCCCCATTCATCAACATAGTTTTCCTGTAGAGGAGGCCTGATTGCTGATTTGGGCCCCTCTGTTCTCTTTGATCCCTAGGATCTCTCTGTTTGATTTGAGGAGGGTTTCTTTTGAAATTGGGGTTCCGAACCTGAGGGGCAGGTGTGTTGTCTCTCGGAGGATTTCTATCTGACACATTCACTCTTTCCAGCATTAGTTCCAATGTTCTAACCATAGAATCCCATTTGGAATCAGTGGTCGACGTGGAAGGTTCTTCTTTGATCGTGACTCTCCTTTCTGACCTTTGACGGGCCCTTTTCGCCAACAGATTGGCCTCCACACTAATAAAACTTTTCTGCATGTCTTCTAGGGTGGAAACATTTCTTTCTCTTAATTGGTAAGACATGTCAGCATCAAATCCATCAGGGAATTTAATCAATGCCAAACCCTGTGGAGGTTTGATTTCAGTTGGGATTGCATTGTATAGGTTGTTAAAATGGGTGCAATAATCTTGTACCGTCTCACCTTGATTTATTTTTATATTCTCGTATTCTGACAGTATTTGGAGAGGGTTTTTCTTTACCTCCCATATGTGAAGAAAACTTCTTTGGAACGCAACAAGGTCAGGAACTGAGGCGGCAGGTAAAGCTTTGAACCATTTCTTAACGTCTCCTTTCAAACTCTGGGCAAACAGTCGCATTTGAACGTCAGCCTCGTCAACTTCTTGCAGGTCGAAATAGTCATTCATTTTATCCACATGTTGTTGGGCGTTTAAAGGTCCGGTTGCATCAAACTGTGGAAGTCTTGTTTGGTAGTCTTTGGGCATGGCATGTAGTGGCGCATCCAACACCAAAGGAGCATATCGAGCTGCCATGATGGGTGGGGGAGGTGGAATGACAACCTGGATGGTCGGAGAGGTAGCGACTGAAGACGAGGACGAGGAGGGACTGGGCGGTACTGAGGTAGTGATTTGTAGTTTAGTCGTGGGAGACAAGACTTCGGGGGTTCGAGGTTGCAACACAGTTGGGTCAAAGACGAGTCTAGACACAAAAGTTTCAGACTGTGTTCTAACTAGGCTTCATTGTGGAAAGGGATCAAGATCAAGGTTTTGAGAGATATCTGGTTCTCCTGAAAAGGAAGGAGACTTATGAAGGGGAGTATAACTCACTGAACCGGAAGCTAAGGTCTTTCGCTGGGACAATTACTCATGGTTATCTATCACTCTCGTGGGTTCTAGATCTAGATGAGATCGAGTGTGAACCTTCTTGGGAGCCAGAACTCCTTTTGGTTTTTATATATGTACTTTTTTTTATTTTGTGAGTTTGAAAATAATATGTACAAAGTTTGATAAACCTCTAAACATTGCTTTCTTCTCAAAATCAAACGTTCTTTTTCGGGGAAAGAAAACATGAAATTATCAGTTTTTAATTCGTCCCCAGTATGGTCGCCATTATGTTAGCACTTGGTAAATTTCCTAGAGGTTGAAAAAAGAAGAAATCTACGAAGGTAACTTTATCCAACCTCTTTTAAAGCTGGGATCTAGCCCTTCCAGCTTCATAGAGGGATCTCTCTATATGATTTAGCTTTGTTTTCTAACTTTAAATATTAGGCTAGGTAAAGGAACAGGTAGGTTTGGTTGTAAAAGTTTTTTAAAGTGGTTGAGACAGTCTACACCTCCATTGGGCTATGGGGTCTGTGTTATAACAAACATGAGATACAAACCATAAACGTAAAGGAAAACTTCCACAGGGTGAGATAATATAGTCACTGGATCTTCAATAGTTTAAATGATGGATAGAAGAAAATATGAGATAGATAATTCAACTAAGAAGTAGTTAAGAATTCCTTAATTGAAAACCTCAGAAGATAAACATTAAAACCTTTAAATTCAGAAACAAGGTATCTAAGATAAATCCTGCAACATGCGTTACTTTAAAGATTAGTTTCAGAAAGCAAAATGATCACAAAGCAAGAAAAACATTCAACTTAGAGAAAAACGTCACCAGTGAATACATGCAAGAATATTGTAAAAGTGATTCCTCTTTATTAATGGCAGATCACTTCAAAAATGATTACAGTCTGATAGCGTTAGGGTGTAAAGATCAACAACCCTCAATACTTCGAAAGGTGAAGTATTTATAATTCAAATTACAAACGTTCCTGTCATAACTGATCAGGACGTGCTCATTCTATTTTTAGCCTAACTAATTTAACTAATCAAAACTGCTTGATGACTCGGTACAACTGCATGCGGAATTTCTAGGGTAGGCCGTTGGCGAGGTTCCTTTGTAACCTCTTATGACTGGACAGGTGACTGGACCTGGACATCTCATCTGCTAATCGAGAAGATCACAGAGTTCTTCCGATCTGAGTTGACTAGGCACTGTGACTGGTTGTGGCCTTCCGTTTGCGTCCATTTTCTGCATTGAAAAACTGAACTTGTCTTCTTGATAGAAAACGAACATGTAGGCCAATATAGAAGAATATCTGAACATGCCTTCCGTGCCAAAATTCACGAACTGTTCGTGAATATTGTTGGCCAAGAAGGTACTGAAATCGAACTGGGTGGTGGGTTTTTCATCAGTGGAGAAAATGGATAGAAAACCCAGAATGGGCTCRTCTACCCACTRGTYGGAATAGTATCCTAACAGAGYGYAAAGAGAGGAAATGATYTGGTTTCCCTTGGTGGAGAACATGGATGACGGGTAAGGTGGATTGGTGGAAGGGAATTGAGTGGAGGTGGGAAGGAACAACTCAAAAATTTGAGCTCTCTGTGGAAAGGTCATCTTTTGATACAACTCTGTAAGGATYTCTAGGTYGAAAGGAGAGACAGAATCAACACGGGGAATTTGCATCATTTGGTCAATGTCTTCGGGAGTGATGAAGAAGAGGATGTCTCCAGATGATGAGACGATGGCCCTCTGGTCGGGAATATAATGAGCTTGGCATTTGAGGGCGAATTCGGGAAAGTGGTGTATCTAGGGGAAAAGGTACAGGGGAAAATTGGACTCCCAGAGTCCAATCTCATCGCTCTGGTCTAGGAACACTTCCCGGAGCCATGACTGGAGGTCTGAAAAATCGAAGTCGCAAATGGTATCTGTGATCAACCTGTCTTTATCCACCAACGGGATTTTTTCCAAGTCAACAGGAGGAGGAAGAAAAGGATTCTCTTTTCCTTCCATTGGCTGTGGCTTTGGTGCCATCTCTGCAACAGTACCTGCAATAAACAATATGTTAGTGGGGCTGACTGACTGTGGATGAAGGCAACGGGGAAGCAATGGGGGAATAAGAGGTAAGTTTTATGGCGTGATGGACGAATAACGAATGAAAGGGGAATAACGGTAGTTTTATTCAAAACTGGGGTCATTCGGACGGGGGAGACATGTCAGCAGGATAATGAGTATGTTATCCTGTAATAAATGGACAACGAGCCACTTGGGATGAGGTGGCAGGTGACGGTGGCCAAAGCATACAGACAGGTGACGTGGTGGCTAGGGATTGTTGGTAAAAGAGGCAATAAGGGGTTGTTCATGAGTGAAAGGGGTGAGGGACTGACATCAGTTATGGGATGGGACACAACTCAGGAATGAGCGGAACAAGTGGCATCAATGGAGGATGACGTCCCTGAGTGATGGAGGCTGTCAGATGGCATATGGTGAAAAGAATTCCGGACCAATATATTTGTGCCACCTATGAAAAGGGGCCCGTCGGAGGGAATATCCATTCTGGACCCCCCCCCTTTGGTTAAAAGCAGAACATCAAGGGGGGTTAGAAATCCATTGTAAACTGTTGATCTGCGCGCCCGTTTCCTGGCCGCAGATCTTAACGCACCATTTATTACTCATTCCGGACCTGCCCCCTCCATTAAAGGAAGAATGGATGGGGGGGTCCGGAATCAAATTTGGGCCATGGATCAATGCGCTCATTCTTGGACCATCCCGATCCGTGCGATTCTTATTATCGATTCCGGACCCCTTGTTGGTTAAAAGAAGAACACTAGGGGGGGTCTGGAATGCTCTGTGCGCCATAGATCTGGGCGCCATGATCTAGACCGCTGATAAGTATAAGAAATATAAATCGGGAGTGGAAAACGTAGGTGTCGGGAAAACTTAGGATAAGTGCATTTTATGGGTTTTTCCCAATCTTTTCACATAGACACCACCAAGGGGACTTCGTCTAAACTATTCTTAGGCAATGGAGACATGGTGTAGCATTTTCATCAATCTGGTTTCATTGGTGGTGAAGAAAATGAAGCAACTAACCTACATGCTAACCTATCTTCCTAGGACAATTAACCTAGATTAAACTGTTGGGTTAAGAAATTACTCTACCTAAGGGCTATCTGACCAGGATTAGACAGTCTGGTCAGATTTATTCACTAATCTAACCTAAGGGCTATCTGACCAGGATTAGACAGTCTGGTCATATTTATTCACTAACCTACCAACATTAAATTTAAAAATAACCTGGCCATGCTTGAAAGGTACGACCAAGTTACTATTATTGCATGCGGCTTTTGTTTCAATTCTTTTATGCCCTCTTTTTTCTTTTTCTTTTTTTTTTTCTTTTTTTTTTCTTTTTTCTTTTTTTTTTCTTTCAAATCATTTGCAGAATGAAAAATCATTTGTCAACAAAATACTAGAGACAGATAATATCCAAGTCATCAGTTGATTCCCATAATTTATGGGGTGATAACAGGTTCTTCCTGGTATTATTTCAATCGAATGCCAGTTTATTTGTAGTGGAGTCGCCAAGTGAAAGATAAAAAGCCTTAATACAGTATTGCATATTTGTTCACTATCAAAGACATAATGTTACCTTATCATTCTCCTAGGGAAAAATAACTCTGATTCTCTATCCCTGACAACAACGCCAAAAATATGTTGTTCCCGAGATTACACTTAAGGTTCAAAGGTTAATTTCAAGGCATCATGAATATAAAGGAAAGTTTTGAAAGGTGGTTTTTATTCTGTTAGTTATATAAGAATTAATCCTCGAATGAAAATAATGACAGAACATGACAGAGGCCGTAATTTGTCGTCTGTGTTGATTTATAAAATCAAATTATGTGAGGGAAACTTACAAAACTATTAAAAAAAATGAGGCATCAATGCAATATGAATATAACCTTATTCACAGTAGAAGAAAATAAAGAATGCACCCTTGAAAGGATATGAGATACAATGATCCAAGTAGCTCACAAGTCTTATATTTACTCATAGAAAATACAGAGGAAAAATGGCTTGCTTATCAAACAATCGATAAAATGTGATTGTAGTAGCAGTAGTAATAAATTGCAAAAGCTCACTTATCAAGGAATAACATAAAGAAAACTAGAGATATGGAATACAAGAGGAAAACATAACTCAAATTGCACAAAAATTGGAATCCATGTATGCACTTGTATTAATTATCACAAAAGGAGAGTTCTCCTTATTACATTCTACAAGAAGCAACCTTTGTTAAGTATTCAAACTATGTATTTATACAAAAAAAAAATGATCTCAACCCTAAGCGGTTGGACTTCTCATAATTCCAAAACGTAAATATTACAATATGTAAAATTTGGAGAGTTTTATTTGCATGCTCTCTGTCTCTTCGCTTGTTGGAAGAGACGTTTCTTCTTCTTGTCTTCCATCTCAGAAATAGCT
>JZKD02S1809131.1:946169-965129 GCA_000966675.3 Picea glauca
ATATATATATATATATATATATATATATATATATATATATATTATAAAAAAATTGTCGTGTATTCCATAATCTCTAATTTATAGAATAAAGAAAATTAATAATGGATTCTCTTTATGTTGATTTATTAGTCCCTACCGCATCTACCATTAATAAAAAGTTACGAATTTAAAAATAAAATGGATATATTAAATGGCGCATTTCCTTTTTTTTTGGTTTTAAAGAAGGGATTAAAAAAAATATATAGGGAAACTAAGTAAAAAGGGAAACATAGACAATCAATAAGTTAAAGAAATTAATTGTGGGAAAAGGTGGGGGGGATGAGTGACACTTGTAAGACAGAGAAATTTTGAGGGTTTTTCATTAAAACTTAAATTAAAAATGATTTAGGGTTTGAGACTCCATAAAAAGAAAGGGGGAAGGGGGAAAAGGGGGGAGGAGCTATGAGGTATTGTTATGCTGCCGAAACGGGAAAATGGACTGATTTCTTGTGAGGAGTTGGGATTTTCTCAGCTGTATTAGAGTGGTAGCTCAGCCTTGGAGGTGAGATAGGAAGCTAGGTATACTGTCTAGACTGTGTGTGGCCCCTTTGCGGCTCGGGGGGCTAAGGGGTAAGCAAAGTACCCCTAACGATTGGTTGGGAGGTACCGGTGAGGTCTCAACGGTTAGCAAGCTGGAGCTAGAAGGAGCGTGAGCGCGATAAGCCATTTCCGATTCTCTATCGTCAGGTGCACAATTTTTCATTGATATATTAGTTAGAATATTATATGTGGATTCATTATTTATGAAATTTAATGGGTTCTGGATTAAGATGATAATTTTATTTGAGATGGTTCTGTTCATTGAATTAAAATTGTTCAGTTTTAAGAAATTTCGTTTATGAATCCCTGTATAACCCTCGCCGCCTTGTGTTGGTTCCTTGCATGACCTTCTTAATCATGCCTATAACTCTTCTTCCCAAGACCTTTCAGTACATAGACTCCTTGCGTGCACCAGTTTTCATGTGTTTTTAATGATTTTAGAAATCAACTTCTTTCTCTGGTGCAATTTTTATGAGGGGTAGATCTTTGGCTGATGCACAATGAATGTCGGGCCCAGTCACTCTCTATGTCCTTGTTTTTATATGATTTCCACCTTGAAGCACAACTCTCTACACCGGATAGCCACTCCCGAATCCTCCATGTGCAGACGTTGAGTTTATGACTGCTGCCTTGTGTCCCGCGTTGTTTTTTTTTGCACAGTCAGAACCCTCACTTAATGGTCGATTCCATCCTCTCCCATAAATATCATTTCATTTTGCCTAGGTAGCTAGGAATGAAACCGTTTAAGTTCGCCCCTTCCCTCTCCAGCCAGTAGCGTTCATTTGTAACCCCTTCGCCCTGCCCGTGAAATCAAAATTGTGTCTTTTTTTTCCTCTGCCTGCGTGTGTTGTACAGTAGCGCTGCACCAAGCGACTGGAACTTTTGTGTAAGGTTCATTTGTGTAAGATTTCATGAAGATGGAATTCATTGTTTTATTTTTACAGGGAATTACTGTACAGTTCTTCTTTAATGTTATACCCTAGAAATTTTATAGTTTGGGTTGTTCCATTAAGAAATTAAATGAATTCTGTCATTTTATGAACATAAATTGGAACCAGAGCTACTGTTACAGTTTGGGCTATTCTCATTTAAGTTTGGAATTTGAAAACAGTCGCTGGGTTATATGTCAAAAATCTGTTGCGATTGTTCTAATTTAAAATCTTGAGACTGATCTTGGAACAACGCGAATATTTTTGACAGCCCCATCTATAAAATCTGTTGCCCTCACATTTTTGGGTTGTTCCAATATGTTTGGGTTGTTCTCAATATTTATATGTAATTAAATTTAGACTGTTTTTCAAATCTATTGCGAATGTGACTGTTACAATTTGGGTTGTTCCATTGGAACCCGAGCGACTGTTCCAAGACCTTACCATTACATGAATTTCTGTAGAATGTATTCAAGTTTATGTGGGTTATTTACTGGCATGAATTTGATATAAGTTACGGTTGGGATGACCACCTTTCACTTTAGGATTTCATGTATTTAACCATTAATCAAATTCTACTAATTTAATATATCTCTTAAAAAAGGAGATAGTATGTTGTATTAGCAACATCCAGAGCGATCTAACCCTCATACATTAATTATTAATATGATGATTTAATGGTTGTCTCAACCCAGGTAGGTTATTTCTAGTTTAAATTTGTGGGAATGTCAAGAGGCCAGTTTAATTACGCCTTGGGAAGTGGTCAATTGTTTCAATTGCCGATGTATTTAATTCCTCAACTGCAGCGCTATTCCCCTTTCCATTGAGTCATTGGCTGAGAAATCATACCAACATACAAAGGTCAGACAATGTATTAATTGCTTGGTGTAGCGCTCTCTTATTCCCAACGTTTCCATCCATTTGTTTGGCGTGCTGTGTTAATTCACTGCTACAGCCTTGGCTTGGGCCTTCTCCCACGTTTCCTGTTCCCAAAAGGAACCTTTTTAAATTGCCCTACATCTTGATCGCCACGAGCTGGTTCTTGAAACATAGGAATCTTCGCCCTTGATTTTGTTTACTGGCAGCTGGTAAAAAAAAAAAAGGGATGTTGTCAAAATGATTAATATCCAGCGATATTACAAGACGGTGGCCATTTCATTTTTATTTTTAGTTTTTAAATAATTAACACCGGATGTTAGCACTGGATCTAGGACAGTTAAAACCATAGCACCCGACTTCACTTACATTTGTTTATTATTTAAAAACTAACAGGTAGCGCCAAAAATAAAGCATATTTATATCTATTGAATGTTGAATGGACCCAACGACTGGTGTGGAGTGCTAGATGATCAAATCCGTATGTGAGGTTAATTAAATATGGTGGAGCTAATTATAATGAATGGGCAACAGAATTTAGTTCTATTTCAGTTATATTATAGCTTCTTGGGTTTATACTTCTAGAATGGCTTAGTTATGTATTCATAATACCTTGACTTTATATTATAATGAATCATATTATAACGGATGTATGGGAATGTATTTGTAATGAATGAATGAAATGTTATTGTGAAAGGTAATTGTAATGAATGTAAGGAAGTATTATTGAAATATTATTACATTATGTTAGGGTAATTGTAATGTAAGATAATGCTATTGTAATGTTATTTCAGCAGGTTATTGCAATGTTACTACATTATAATATAATGAATGTAAGGTGATGCTATTTTAATAAATCATCTTATGATGGAATGTGTGAATTATAATGTGAGGAATTGATAGTGTACTCTAATTGCAATGTTACCACATTATAATATAATGAATGTAAGGTAATGCTATTTTAATAAATCGTCTTATGATGGAATGTGTGAATTATGATGTGAGGAATTGATAGTGTCATATAATGCAATATATCGGATTGTTAATGGCTTGATCATTAGTATAATGTCCTTGCAGCTTAGATGGTTAATTTGCGAAGTCATTATATCATAATGTGATGATGCTAGAACTATGGTGAAGTCATTGTAGTTTATCATGAAATTAGTTAGGAATTGCGAAGTCTTTATAATACCAAGGTAATGATGCTAACCCTCATGGGATGATTGATAATGTAAATTTACAATGATGGCGTCAAATGATTTCAGGATAATTTGTTAATTATTGAGTTGTAGTGAAGGATTAATTGTTGCTTATTGCGTTAAAACACATTTACAACCATTGATTATATTTGTGATTACAATTGATGACGATTTATGATTTAGAGTTGTGCAATGGAATGACTTTAAGACTCATATAGCTGGTAGTCCCTTGTTAAATTAAGATTGCGCTAGGTTGTAAAATTTTGTGTGTTTGGTCGGCTTGTGTCGGGCAGGAGGTAGACACCCCCAGGTAGCCTTGGGAGATATGTCTATGTGTGATTTCTATGTAAAGAATCCAGTGCCGTATCAAGAGTCTCGGGCCCTTTAAAGGCAGGGTTTCCACCCTTGCGGCACACCTGGCGGAGTTTACTAGTTTCTGCCTGAGCAGTCGGCCATGAGCCTATTTGACCTTCTCTCTCTCCGGAGCAGATAAATAAGATTAAACGCCCTACTTTCCTGCACATAAATAGTAAGATCTACTACTATGGATTCTTCCCTTTGTGTTCGTACTGTGCATAACCTAGTATGTCGTTAAGTGTTAGCATTGTGCGCCTTGTGTCTATGGTTGTTTATTGCTTGCAGTTACTCATTGTGTGCCTCCAGTCTTCATTGTAATGAACATCGTGGTTGCGTCTTGATGGTTGTCGGGTGGCGACGTAGAGTCAAGTGTGTCTGTTGCTTCTACACATACGCACACACCTTAAAGACAAAAAAAAAAATTGCACCTGTTATCAGAGTTGTTTTCATAATGAGGAGGTCATTACAAAAGTTTACTAGTCAAACTGGTTGTAACTAGGAGTTAATCATGAGTTTAGTTGTTTCAAAAATAAAAAAAAATAAAAAATAAATTAGTTGCAACTAGAATTGGTGAGTTTACTATTTGTGGATGTTGGCCCTTGACCAAGTTTTGGACAACCTTGGTCATTTTTGACCAATTTTTGGGACTTCGACAGGATGGTTGAAGACGAAGCGCCCAGGCGAAGCAGAGATCGCGGGATCTCACCCCCTTTTGTGGGATTTTTGGGTGTTAGGGTTTATGTAACGGGTATGGGATGTCGACCCATGGGTCTTACCCATGGTTAGGCCCTTTTGTAATGTATAAATAAGTATATAGGACTTAGAGTGAAGTAGTAGGAAGTAGTTGGATCTATGTGATCAGATTAGCTTAGTGCATGACTGGTTGGCTTAGTGCCAAGACTGTGCTAAGACTTGCAGAGCTAAGTGGAAGGGATTGTAAGGGGTTGTGTAAGGCTTTGTGCTTGGGCTGAATTTGGAAGGAGGATATAGAGAGGTGCATGAATATCTCGTTTCCTATGCAGAGTTGGCTTTGTGGCTATGTGCATGTAAGAAGATTGGAAGAATATAATAAAGAAGAAGAAGAGTTGGTGGATGTAGCTCCACGCTGGGGGTGAACCACGTATATCTTGTGTTATGTGATTTGTTATTCTTGTATTTTCTTAGTGTTGTAACCTTTATGTATGTTAGATGAATCTGATGTAGTATCTTAGTGCTTAAGAATATGAATGAAGGTTAGATCTATTTTGAGGCCATGCGTTGAATGGTTAGATGTGATTATATATTGATGAATACAATGGTGTTATGTAATTAGGGTTTTAACCTGCGATGTGAATAAGGGTACATACTAATGAATGTTAATTGCTAAGTGATCTGTTAAATATAATGATCACAGATCTATGTCCCAGCTAGGTTGTAGACACTTGAGTCCTGCAACCCCCCCTGCCTCTACCTCGGGTGAGACTTCATATGCTTCGCAGGTGTTGTCGAAAGGGCCAGTAGTTAGGGTTTTGTTGGTACAATGTTGAAGTGTTGAACCCTAGGTCTACCCCTGTGCCAACAAATGGTTCCTTTGCCGGGACTGAAACTGTGATTGCTAGGAACTGAAGAAAAGAGAAATCTATGTGCATAGATATGTTTTTGTGGTGTGCAATATTCTACTCGACTTGTGAAGCTCTGTGCTAAGAAGGGAATCATATCTAAAGAAAATAGGTAATATATTAAATCTTTGTGCTCTGATAAAGCTAAAATAAGTGGAAATTTTTGTTTTGAAGGAATGGATCTAGGTATGCTTGATAGATTTTGTCCTAGTCTGAAAACTAGGGAACAACTAGAATAAATAAGATTATATATATATATATATATATATATATATATATATATATGTTGAGGGAATCGACAACCCGTGGTTCTCGTAATCTCATGACATGTGGTCGATACCCGTCCGCTACCCCATATACCCCCAGGTGCACCACACATCCCGCAAGAATGAAACACAGATAAAGCAGGGTGAGAATCAAACTTGATACCTCCTTTACACAATTCCTTCCATTTACACGGTACATGCCAATCGGTCTACACCCCTGCGAGCCATAGTGAAAGATATGTTATTCTTATGCATAAAAATAATTTTTAGACTAACGAGTGGATGTAGGATCCTAGAAATAATCTTTTGTAGGTTCATCACTGTGATCCCAGTGCATAGTACAGGAAATGTTGGGGATCATTTAAGAGAAAAAGAGGATTGACTCTTTGTTATAGTTTTAGAATACCAGGACATATTGCTAAGGAATGCCCTGGTAAAGGCCCTATTTGTATTTGTTGTAAATTCATTGGACATGAAGTTTTGGATTGCCCTAGAATGATTGCTAAAGTTGAAAAGATGAATATGAGACAAGAAAACCACGAGGAAGGTCAACTGCCTAAGAATATGCTAGAACGCCAGGAAGAATCAGAGACTATATTATTGTAGATGAAAGAAACACTGAATGACCACATAGACATTAGCTTATCAGATATCTTCAAAGAGAAGGAGTGCATAGAAACAAGAATAAGAGACTTCGACATAGACTGTGTTCTGGATAAGGAAACACAGGTGAACATTATGATAGAAAGTACTTGGGAAATTTTGGGAAAGCCTACTATGGTTCCTTCATTGGGAGGAATAGGATTGTTTAAAGGAAAGATGATAAACCTATGTGGAAGACTTACCCATGTACCTATGGTTTCTCATATAGCATCGACTGAAGGATAATTTGAGGTCATTAAGTTTGTTGAGAACATCACCTCCTTTGCACTTTTTCTAGGAAGGACCTGGATTGAGAAAGATCGGATCTGAAGGAAAGAAGAAGAGGAAGCTCTTGAAAAGAAAAAACAAGAATTAAGGGATTTCATGGCTAGGAGAATAGCGTGCTTAATAGAAGAACATGAGAAAAATTAGAAGCAACTGAGGGCCAGAGACCTGGATGTTGAAGTTGAAAGAACACAAGAAGGCCTAAAGAACTTATCCATGGAGGAGAGAAGAGCACCTAATCCAGAAACAGTAACATAAGAAGTATTACCCTTGAACCCTGTGAAAGACCCTCAACAGTGAGAAGTTACTATGCTAAGAACATATAAGAATAAAAATGGAAAGAGGAACCCAGTGGCTTGTATCACAGGAAATAAGGCTAGAAAGCTCAGCAAGAAGAAAGCAACGTTAGAAAAATTGTAGGAAGTTACAAAGAAGACTTCGTAGAAATAAGGTTTGCAGAACTGGAACCTCACTAGAATAGTGTAATAGCACAAACTAACACTTTTCCACGATGAAGCGATATGACCGTTGGAGGCGTCTGGACCATTAGAATGATGCTCCAGAACGACTAGAAATGTAATTATTTCCGAAAATATCACCATTGGACTGTTGATACTGTGCCATAAGGAATGGAATCGTATTGAATGAGGTATTCCTGCCCATTGGAAGAGTCTGTTACGACATTGTCTATTTAACACGTCATATGTCTCATCGGGGACACTTTTGCAAATTGTTATTATGCGAGCCCACAAAGAACTAATTACTATCATGCAGTTCTTACTGAGACCTCACCACCCATTTTTATTACCTTGAGTATTTGTCCACCTACCCGAGACATCTGATATCAAGCTTGTATGTCTGGAAAACACAGTGCAGTAGAGAATTTCGTGGAAGAAATCCTAATAGACCTTATGGCTGAAAAGGTCATGTCCACAGGCACACATGATTCATCGACAAGAGGATTGAAATCCTCCCCATCAAATGCACATCGATCTGGGCCCTCCTGAACCATGATAGAGAAAAGAAGCAAACATCGCAATAACTTGGCGAACGCAAAGCTCATCCTGTCAATTCTACCTGACTATATCCCACCTCTGGTTGGTGCGGTTAGTCATGAAAGTGTCCCAAGAGAGTGTCTCAAGGGGATACACACAACTGGATTGTAGTTGGGATAGATTATGACACTCAAGATCAGTGATTTCAACTTAGGATACTGCAAGAATTATGGAATGCTCGCACCACATAAGTACTTGACAAAGACAATGGGGAAGAAGCCAAATATAGTCCCCTAGATGTGGACCATGGACAAGGTGAGATCAATAATCCTTAATGTGATGAAGATACCACACTTCGGCAGACATCAGGAGGTTAACATGTGCATTAAACTCCTCCTGTCATGCTACCATGGTGGTTACCTGTAGTTGGATAGGTGCATCACTGTAGATCCGACATTGATCCATCGACTCACCGGATTGAGAATGCACAGACTAGACCCTCAAGAGATTTACTTAGGGAAGGATGCAGATCACACCCTGGCGCAGTGAATAAATGACACCTACGACGATGTAGAGAAGGGGAAGTGGGGATACAAGGTAGCCTCCATACAAAATGGTGTAGTGCACCTAGATTTCCAATTGATCGTCGGTAAGCTCGTTAGGAATAACATACCAACACAGTTCATGAGGGTTTTTTTTGACCTCGCAAGAAAATGTGTTGAAGGAATGCAGATGAACTGGGTGAGCTACCTCGTCAACCAGTTGGAGAAATATTGCTGCGAAGTGCAATACCAGGGATACGAGTTTCACTTCAACTGGTTTCTTATTCTCATTACCTTTGTCACTTGGTAGATGCCAGAAGGAGCAACCTTCCCTGAAGTCAAGCTGTCTGAACCACTGGTCGCAAGGTTCACTACCCTCTAGTATTCGAGCAATATGGAAAAACAATGGCATTCAAATAAGGTGTTCCACACCTATTATTTGCAGTTGAAGAGGTCCATTGAATCCTTCCCTCACATGACATTAAATACACTGCATAGGTTCATGCCACTTGCGAATTTATGTGCATACAATCACTTCATTTACATCACTACGCATGGGGACAAACACAAGTAAGAGCTCCAGTCCTATTACAAACTCACCAAGGAAGATATGGAGGAAATAACCAAGGAATGGCCTGCAAAATTCCTTGTACCAATCAAACAGACCAGACTCTCTGACCCCAAACTCATCGAAATCCTTGTAGTCACTTGAGAAGAGTATGATGGACCCAACAGCAACAGGAAGAAGAAGAAGGAAGAAGTGTAGAAAATGAATAGCACATCAAAGGAAACTACACCAAATTCATCTAGAGGAGGAGGAGATGACAAAGTAGACCAAGAATAGGATGAAGGGGAAGAAGACAAGCAGGAACAGGGCGAATTCACACCGCCTAAGGATCCCCTCATGGAGGTTGAGTCATCCAAGAAAATAAATGTTTCCCAAAATAAACCTCCAATACAAAATAAGTCACGAGTGAGTAAGCCCCAGCTACAGACTGTGCTTATAGTGGATGACATTGATATCATCATCGCTGCTGCAACATACACTTCAGAGGATATTCTGTAGTGCAACGAATCAAAGAAAGATACAATGTACGATAGGATTGAGGTGGAGCTGAAAGGGGTACAATAAGCCCTCTACTCGAGCCACACAGTATCTACTGCGCCATCATCATCAGAAGGTATAGAAGTGGGAGATAATCCTACCCAACTACGCAAATTAGCAGATGCAACAAAGGCTCACCTTCATCATATCCATGAAGAAAAAGAGCAGGAAATAGAGGCCTTGAAACAAGAAAAGGAGGAAGCCCTAGAGCAATGCCGAATTGTGCAGCAAGAGAAAGATGACCTCCAGGCAAAGTTTTCAAAGGATAGAGCATAGATCCAGAAGGAAAAATAACAAATGTTCACGAAGCATATGGGAGTTAAGGACGCAGCCACCGAAGAACTTCGCTCTGTATCGGGCCTGGAACATATGGAAGAAGAGACAATGGAGATTCAAGTGGTGAAGCTCGCTAAAGCCACTCAGAAGCTTCAAGCAAGAGTAGCATAACTAGAATTACAAGAAGTGCCAAGAACTCCATAGGAAGTACGAGACTAGATGGAAGAAACTTCTAGGAGCGCAGTCGAAAGAATCAAGGAATTGGCATTAGAATGCAAGAAAATAAGTAATCAAAGTCCGCATACCTATGAGCACCTTGCAAAGGAACCAGAAATAATAACATTAGAATCCTAGCTCCAAGAGGTGAAGAAACAAGCATCGACAGTATATGCGTAGATGAAACTACTATCAACATTCGAGAAGATGAAAAGGTCATAGGAGGTGTGCACAGTTCAACAACAGGCCAATGCCATCCAGAGTAGAGTCATGGAAGTGATCCAGAGACACCAGCTGGTGCAAGATGAAGCTTGCACACTTTTTGAAGAGATCAAAGGACGAGGTGCACATCTAGAACAAGTGGTCACCATAGTGGAACAACGCTTGGAAGGACCGGTCACTGAGAAAGTCATTTAGGAGTTCACTGAGAATGAGGCTTTGGTGAAGCAGCAGGTTGAGGTAGCTCGAGCCAAGATCAAGGTATTTGAAGCAGAATTGCCCAGATTAGAGTGACTTGGGATGATTCATAGGTGAGTGTTGGGGTCCTGTTATCCCTTGACCAAGTTTTGGAGAACCTTCATCATGTTTGACCAATTTTTGGGACTTCGACAGGCTGGTTGAAGATGAAGTACCCAGGCGAAGCAGAGATTGTAGGATCTCACCCCCTTTTGCTGGATTTTTGGGTATTAGGGTTTATGTAACGGGTATGGGATGTCGGCTCATGGGTCTTACCCATGTTTAGGCCCTTTTGTAATGTATAAATAAGTAGATAGGACTTAGAGAGAAGTAGTAGGAAGTAGTTGGATCTATGTGATCGGATTGTCTTAGTGAATGACTGGTTGGCTTAGTTCCAAGACTGTGCTAAGACTTGTATAGCTAAGTGCAAGGGATTGTAAGGGGTTATGTAAGGCTTTGTGCTTGGGCCAAAATCAGAAGGAGGATCTGGCAAAGTGTGCACAGATCTCTTGTCCTATGCGGAGTTGGCTTTGTGGCTCTGTGCATGTAAGAATATTGGAAGAAGATAATAAAGAAGAAGAAGAGTTGGTGGGTGTAGCCCCACGCTGGGAGTGAACCATGTATATCCTGTGTTATGTGCTTTGTGTTGTATTATTCTTATATTTGCTTAGTGATGTAACCTTTATGTATATTAGATGCATTTGATGTAGTAGCTTAGTTCTTAAGAATATGAATGAAGGTTAGATCTATTTTAAGGCCATGTGTTGAATGGTTAGATGTGATTAGATCTTGATGAATACTGCATTGTTCTATAATTAGGGTTTTAACCTGCGATGTGAATAAGGGTACAGACTAATGAATGTTAATTTCTAAGTGCTATGTTAAGTATAATGATCACAAATTTGTGTCCCAGCTAGGTTGTATACACTTGAGTATTGCAACCCCCCTTTCCTCTACCTCGAGTGAGACTTTGTCTGCTTCGCAGGTGTTGCTGAAAGGGCCGATAGTTAGGGTTTTGTTGGTGTGTTGTTGAAGCATTGAACCCTGGGTATGCCCCTGTGCCAATAGTGGATAAATTGATTGTAAGTGGACAAAGTAGTTAGAAGTGGGTTATCCCTAAAATAAGGAAGTTGGATAAAACAGTTAGAAGATAACCCCTAGAGGAAGCTACTTGGAGAGTATAAATAAAGGGTCTCTTATTAGCACCTATTGAGAAGATTAAATATCTATTATTTTGTGAAATTTTTATTGCAGGTACTCATTGATACATCTGAAGTTATGCAAGTCTGAGGTAGCAAAGGTGGGTTGACGATGTAAGTTTTGGAGTTGTAGAATTTGAGAAAACCCTAGTTTTTTAGGTGTGCGCAGGCTGCAGTGGAGGAAGGTGTGAACATACACGGGCTACAATGGAGGAAAGTGCATACATACATGGGTTGTAGAAGAGGAAGTCACATACATATGAAATGGTCATGAAAACTTGAGTAGATGTGTGTGTCAGGTCTCTAGAGTCTAAAAGAAAGTTCCCAAGAAGTTCTGCAGTGATCAGGTGCATTAGATCTATCTACAGGTTCAAAAGGTATGTCATATTCTTATTTGTAGTTGGATATTGTTTTCTACATGAGATATGGTTATGGGAGATTGACAATTTTCCCTAGAGAGGTTGTTGGTTGTATGGAACTTACTGTATCAGCTAGACCCACAAAAAAACAGTGCTAGTATGTCTGGTATTTATCATTGGTACATCTTGTTGGGTTGCGTGTTGAGGCATATCTTGTATTTCTTGGTACATGGTTGAGGGATTTTGGTTGTGATGAGTTGTTGAATTTTTTATTTATTTTGAGGAAACATATAAGTGAGGGTTTATTACACATGATTATGATTGTATGCACATGTATGGCACATAACTAGAGAGACATAGATGCACATGGTTTGAGTGATATTGTTGTGATATTGGGTATGAGATCTATGTTATCAGATCTGATCTATTGAGGATATTATTGGTATATGTTGGTACAGATTATTGGTATAGGTTGATTACAGGTTATTGGTATAGGTTGACTACAGGTTATTAGTACATGTTGATTACAGGTTGTTGGCACAAATTGCTATAGGTTTACAGTGGTATATTTCATAGTGACAGTGTGGCAGTGGTTTCATCAATTATTTGACACTTGTATTTTAGGGAAGTTGGTGGGGAAAGGATAGGTGGTTGTAGATACCTACCATTTGTAGTTGGAGAACATAGGGGGTTGAGCCTCCTTCTGGTTGTATCCAGAGAATTGGGGAGTTGGAGCTTCCCTTAGGTTGTAGCCTGAAAATATATGGGGCTGGAGCCTCCTTCTAGTTCTAGCTGGAGAACAAAGGAAGTTGGCGCTCCCAATGAATGTAATTCTTAAAGACATATAAGAAAAATAATTCAGTGGTTTTCTCCCGCATTGGGTTTCCATGTAAAAATACTGGTGTATTGTGTATGTGCATGATTTCTCATTATTCATGGTTTATTTATTCTACATTTGTGTTGACGGGTGAACTTGACTGCTCGTCAACTGGAGGAGTGGATCCAGTCCGGGGTTGTCTAAATAACCCAAGATGTTTGGAATGATCCACCCCGATGGGTTTAGTGGCTCCGTTGTCCGATCTAAGTCCTAAGAAAATGAAAGAAAAACTAAACTAAAGAAACCAATCTAAGTGGAAAAAGCGACTACAACAAACTATATACAAATCTGAAATATATTAATACAGCTTACTTACTAATATTATACAATAATAATTCTATGAAATTAAATGTTCAGTTATAAATACAATTAAATCTTTATTACATATGCACATTATTTACAGAATGCAAATTTTACATGAAACTTGCAAAATCATTTGTAAAATGATAGTGAAACTATTATTTTTTATTTTTATAATTTTTATGAAAAAGGAAGAAAATGAAAGTTGTCTAAGCTAAGAAATTAAAATAACAATCCTAACTGTAAATATGAACTATATATCTATCTAAACTACTGAGAATTATCTCATTTATTAACTATTTAAATTGCAAATAACAAACTAACCTGAAGTAACGCTTCCTATTTGTCCTGTGAACAGTACTTGATTCAACTGTTTGATGGGAGTAAACCCGCACCAGATTTTCCACAAGCTTCTTGTAAACAGGAAGCAACAGTTCTCTTTGGGTACAAATGACAAAAAACAAGACATAAAACTACAACAATCTTAAAGTTTATAAATCATCACATTTAGATAAATCCCTGTGCGAAGACCTGTACAGAACAATTCATTTAATTAAGAAGATAAACCTTCTGTTAATTAAACTCAAACAGAGTAATTGTTGTGAGTAAAACGAGATACATCAAATATGGACAGAATTTAAATCATAACGCATTAACTTGCAACAAGTCTTGATATCTAAAGTAGTTGATAATTGATTGCAAACTGATATGAAGAAAACTTGAAATAAAAGTTTGATATATTGAAAGCTAAAGTTGTTACAAGACATCAACTTTCATCCCAGTTTGTATCATAAATCCATAGTCTGGTTCTCCCAACAATGATGGGTTCATTACAAACATTAATGAGTATATAAAGGCCATAGGGTAAAACATCCCTGTGGGAATTATCAAAAACAGTTTGGAAAAAATCTGGGAACAATCTCCCAAATCTCTATTTCTGACTAAAACTAACAACCTAAAACAAAACTATATAACAAAAGCATGTTCTAAACTGTCACAGCATGTCCAATTTCCCATTCAAATTTGTATGTACATGTAGGTGGACAAGAATAAGCAAGTTTAGACAGTTTTCAGTTGTAAAATCATAAAAAAAAATCCAACTTTTATGACTAGCTAACAGAATCTTACGATTCTGTAGCTGGTCATATTCACAAACAAAATCATTTTAAATTAACCAAATGATAACATGAATGTATGCTATCTATTAAACCATTCTTTTATTCAAAACAAACAGAATCATTTTGACAATTCAAAACCAACGAAATCGTTTTGACAATTCAAACAAAACAGATTATATTCTATTTATCAAACCAATATTTGATACTAGTTCAATGCAAACAGAATCAACTATATCAGTTCAAAAACAACCAAATCATATTAAATCAAAACAAGACTAAATTCAATATAGCAAACCAATCTTTGATATTAATTCATCGCAGGCATAATCGACTATGCTAATTCCAAAACAACAAAATCGTTTTTTAATCAAACCAAAACAAAACTATATCAAACTAGCTCAGAGCCAATTCAATCGTTTATACTAATTCAAGAACAACAAAATCGTGCGAAAATTAAACAAAATCATACCAGCCATTGTGAAATCAAATTGAATGATGGTTGTAGCTGCTTACATGTTTTTTCTTTTAAAAATCACATGTCCTATAGATGTAACAATTTGCTGGAAGACTGGTTGAATACCCTTTGAATTGATCAAGGGTTCACAGAAGGTTGAGGCACAAGGCTGGACAGGTGGAAAGGTTCTGAGGCCCAAGTTTGGAGAAGTAATAAACATTTCAACAAATGCACACATACCCAAAACGCACCTTTCAGCCACGGAGAGGATTTGAAATTTGACCTCTAAAACATGAGTTATAACTCTATAATAAACAAATTTCTGAGGAAACCACCCTTGATGAAGGTAAAGGGGATAATTTCGGTTCTGGGTTTTCAAGGGTTTGATCCGATTCAAAACCGTTTGCCCAGAATCGTTCACGCAAAAACGTGTCTTTAGGAGGCAATTACAGGGGCAGTCTTCTCTAGCACTATCAAACCATAACAGACTCTGAACACCATGGGGTTAAATTCGCCCTACAGGAGTCATAGTAAAATGCACACAGTCAACAGGGTGAACGGTGAGGGGGTTTGAATGGGGTAGACACAAGACCAATTCCCACAGTTTTCTCAAAACCAGCAGAGGTAGCCCGAGGTGCAAGGCAAACATTTACTGCTTATTCGATGAGGGTTTGACAGAGTAAGTTGAAACCATGAAAAACTATCATGCTATGATGTACAAATCGATGGTAATTCAAATCATTCACATCACAACCAAACGGATTAATCACCTACTCATCGAAAACCATGACGTACATAACCAAAAAATTATGACCAAATACCCAATTATTATTTGAAAACCATAGTGTTCATAACCAACAATTGGTTTGTATGTCAAATTAACAATAGTATGTGTATGATTCAAAGAAACCACTACATTGACCATTGCACCATGGGTTTAATCAAAATATTAATGCGTTCTCATGAAACCATTGCACCAAGGATTTAATCAAAAACAATAAAACATCAAACCACCATTGTATCAAGGATTCAATCACAACCATTAAAATACCATCACAATCTCATAAAAATGAAGCCATATTAATAACAAAAAAATGCCAAGTGAGTAAAGGTTTTGGTGTCTTGCCAACTGTGCGACTGTCATTAAGTTAGAGGTGAGATGACCACATAAACAAGAGTAACCATAATAATCCAATGACGATTTTAATGCCATCGACATGAATTCAAACTCAAGGTTTTCACGCTTGCAGTTGTGAAAATGAGAACAAAAGGCAGATGTGAAAATGTGCAAGATAATCGTGTCGTTTTATTTAAAATATTGTGATGAGTATTAAGGGTTCAAAACCCTTGTGTAGGCAGCGTGTAAGGAAAAGATAAAAATGTGAAATGGCTGCCAACAATGGAGACACACTAGTAGAAGCAGTTATCTCTGCCAAAATAACAAATCCAGATTATGATATGAGAATAATTCTAACTCAAAAACAACCAAAAAATTGTTTAAACATCATCATCAATCAAATAATTCCAGCTATGATTAAAAGCTGAAAACTAATAACAGTCTTAAGACAAGCGAGTCATGATATTAAAGATAAATCTCCAATACTATTGACAGAACCACTGCTGCCAGCAGACATCCATAGCCTCGACAGGGTTTCCATTTAACCCACTCTGATATCTGTATCCTACCAAGAAGTTCCAGATCAGAATAAAGGACATTTTAAGGTTAAGAGATTCCATACTTGCGAATTTTCATATACCCGACATTGCTTCGCTGCCAGCGGGCCTGTTCAGTACCACGACGAAGTTGTCTTCGCGTCATGCATGCATTTACCCGCTGCCAACAGACCTGTTCAGTATCCCGGTAGGTTTACAAGCATGTCCCACAACTCTTTTAATGATTTATTTGGTTTTTAAAGATATATATTTGAGCGGGGTGACGCTGAAAATTATGATATTTTGGACATATTTTTTCAGACCTTGAAAGAATTTTTTAAATTGTCCTTCATTAAGATTCAGAGATGGTTTGTTTACAAAACCGACCTTCGAAGGCAGGGAGACATCTTCTGAGTTATTCCCTTAAGGAACAGGGATAGCGTAAGAAGAAAAATATGATCGTGACAAGCTTCGCTTACAGATTGAAATCAATAAACTTCTTTCAAACAACAGGCTTTCCTTAACATGGATGTAAATTTCAGAAGCATATCACAATTGATGTTTAGGCAACTTTTCAGCAGTGATTTCAGAGGAAAAATTTTATGTTTTCTTTGTCTGAACAGTTCATAATGCAGACATGTGTGTTTCAAAAGAAATACTGATAAGCATAAAAGGAAACAAAACACACCAACGAAGAAAGATTTGAAAGTAAAGAAATCCAAACAAGAAAAATATGTACATAAAGTGCATCTGAAAACCTCATGCAACAAATCCCTGAAAGAAAGTAGAAAAATCTTGTTTGATGGGAAAGCAGTCCTACTCGTGGTACCTCGGGTCAGGGTTGATTCAAATTCATTTATCTCTTTACTTTCCATTTAATATTTTCATGACGATACCGCATTTTTGAAAATAAATGTTCAACTAAAAGCAAAGAGAAAAAGATCAAGGGGACTTCCTTGACAACAACCGTATTATGGTTCTCGTGGTGCACCCACTTGTGTTCATGACTACATTATTACAAAGAGAACTAGTGAGAAATAAAACTGAAAGAAAACCTATTCCTAAACCTACCCTAACTTTTAAACAAATCAGGATACTACGTGAAGTCATGCTTCCAATGTAGCCATCAGAGTAACCCCAATCCTACAACGGAAACAAAATCAATCATTATTAATAAGAATGGTAGTATATCAACAAATGATAGAAACATATCACACTTACCTTCATAATCATCATCTAAAAACAAAGTAAGCATGATCTTACCATTCCCTTGAATATTCTTGATGTATGAATCCTCCAGCCATTGTGCAATTTTGTCGTGATAAGGGTCATAATGGCATGGGCAAGTGTAAGTAAGTTTGAAAAACTTGTCAGGATTACGATGAAATGGAATAACCATTAGCCAAGGTTGAAATGCCCCATCCTCCTGACAGTTCTCTAAGTGTTCATTAATTTCTTCACATGGAGGATCTAAAAGAAATATGGCACGCCTACTTCCAAGATACTTAGGTAAAAAGAAAGCAAGCACAACTTTATCTTTGTTATAATTTTTTTTTATATATGAATATTCAAGCCATCCTAAGATCCTGTCACAAAAATGGGGATGCAAACCATGACTTTGATGAAATGAATATATCAATGGGAAACTCATCATAGGAGGATTCGTGCAATCAATTGGGTCATTGGTTTGAATGTTTCCTTCGATGAGATTGATCATTTCAAAGTGTGAAGCATAAACATTAAGATTCGAGCTAAGAAAAGAACGAATATGAAATTTAGAATGTTTGATCTCCATAAGATATAATGCATTGTCTTTTTCAACAATAAACTGTGTAAAATCATCTTGCAACATGTCCTCTTCCCATGTGAGTGATGAAAGTGAACAAGCGTCAAGTAAGGTTTTATCAATGCTAGGTTTGGAATTGATTTCACCAAAATTTAGCATATCGAAAGGATATGATTGTGGTGGAAAAGAGTAGTATGTTGTAGGTAAGATGTCAAGTCCACTAGAATCTAGGAATAGATCGGGATATAAAGAATAAAATGAATAAAAAATAAGTAGATGAAAAGAATCTCTTGAACTATGATACTCAACAATGGTATTCTGAAGACAATTCTCTTCACTTTCTTTAAAACTCTTACTCTATTTTGGTGGCGAATTCCTCAACATAATATGATCATTTGGATTTGCCTTTTGTGTGATAGATAATTCAAAATTTATGTGACCAACATCTAGTCTTTCCTATGAACAAAGTGCATTTTGAGGATGAAGGTTTAAAGTTTCTTCTTCTAGTTGTGTAACTTCTTCTCTAATCAGTTTCATAGGAGTACTAGAACATTCGAGACGATTTTCATTGCTTAAGTGTTCTTCAATGACTGATTTTAAATGTTGATTAGAGAATGAGTTATAAGAATGAGGGTATTCACCTTGAGCCAGAAATGAATCATCTTCCATACTAGTCTTAGACTGAAAATACAATGATTCGAAGGAAAAACCAATTTGGTTGTCAATAAGATCTTGATCAATAGATTCTACCTCCCTAGCTTGTTCAACATTATCGAAGGATTTTTTCTCTTCTTGCGAAGAAGATTGTTCTTGCAGTTGAGTGATAGGATTTGCAATTGGTTCTTCATTCGTGATTGAACATGACTGGATGGAAGGGATGGAAGCATCATAGA
>JZKD02S1809131.1:982978-999909 GCA_000966675.3 Picea glauca
TCCGCAAAAGGGGATTTGGTCCTTATACAATTACCGACTTGATTAATCCTCAATGGGGATTTAATCCAATAACAAAATAATAAGAATGCTCTTCGCAGTTACATTATTTCAACAGGCCCTGCAGACAATGTCCTACCCACAACCATACACCATCGAATGGCTCCGCCAAGGATGTGATATTCGTGTCATCCAACAATGTTGCATGTACTACATCATCAATCCCTTAAAAGATGAGGTATTGTGTGATGTAACTCCCCTTGAATTTTTTCATGTTCTTTTGGGACAACCTTTATTATGGAAACATCATGTTGTATATGATTTTATCCCTCATAGTGTTATTATTACTTCGGAAAGGAAATTGTATAGGATACTCGAGGTAGTCCCACCTACTGGAATTTCCTTGATCTTTGTCAAGCAATGCAATAAATTTATTTCTCATATTGGGAATTTTTTCTTCTTCTTGATTCACTCTCAAAGTGAGCGGAAGGTTGTAGCCACATCCATGGTATTTATGGTTGATGTCTCCACACAACAGAAGCAAGTGGATGAGGTCATGGAAGAATACAAAGACATATTCTCCTCACCCACTAGGGTACCTCTACACTGTCAAGTCAAGCGTTCAATAGATCTAACCCTCGATGCATCCTTACCCAATGGGCCAGCCTATCATTGATGTCTGTTAGAAAACATGGAGATCAAGTGTCAGATCCAAGAAATTCTCCAAAAGGGGCACATCTGACCCAACTCATCATTGTTTTAAATCCTAATTGTACTTGTGCAGAATAAAGACAGGACCTGATGAATTTGCATCAATTATTGGGCCCTAAATAAAAGCATATTCACGAACCGATACCTGATTCCCTGAATCGATGATCTCCTTGACTAGATCAAGGGGGGAAAATACTTTTTTAATATTGATATTAAGTTTGGCTATTATCAAGTCCCAATAGAGAAGACAAATGTATGGAAAACTACCTTCAAGTCCAAAGAAAGTATTTTTGAATGGTTGGTCATACCCTTTGGTTTGACAAATGCCCCAAAACATTTCATGAGGATGATGGATGATATCTTGTGGCATTTTACAATTCTTTTGTGGTGGTGTATCTAGATGAAATCCTCATCTACACAAAGAATTGGGTGGAACACTTAGACCATATTCAACAAGTTCTGCACACTCTACGCCAACACAAGCTATATGCAAATTTGGAAAAATGCTCCTTCGGCATGGATAGGTTCTAGTACCTAGGTTACATTGTTGATGAGAATGGAGTGAATATGGATCCAGCCAAGATCTAGGTCATTCATGACTTGCCATCCCCAACCACATTCATTGAGATTCAGATCAACTTTTTAGGCCTTTCCAATTTCTATCGCAGATTCGTGTTGGGATTATCTCATATTGCATGGGCCCTCAACCAAGTAACTGTGGGTGGTGGTAAGGCAAAGTTAGTGTGGTTCATGTCACAAAAACAAGTGTTCAATTATTTTAAGAAGATCTTGTGCTCAAACCTAGTGCTTTCATTACCCGACTTACAACAACCCATTGATATTGAGACAAATGCTTCGGACTACGTTGTGGGCATAGTTCTTACTTAGCACAGACACCCTGTGATCCGTATTAATTTCAGCATGAAATGAGAGAAGAGATATAATAAATAAATGCACATAGATATCATAGATATCCAATAATATAACAGAAATGTACCAGAGATACAACCATAAACATAAAGATACAGTAATACATGATTTCTATTAATGAAATCAATGTACAGAGACTGTAAAAATACAGAGTGAAAGACTCGCTAGAATGGTGGCAGCTTATCTTTGAGAAGAGATGTGATGGCTACACACATTCACAAGAAGATGATTAAAATGAGGCTCTAAAGGACTTTTTACAATAAACAGGAATGTCAAAAACCCTAGACATCCAAAAACCTAACCGTAGGAGATGAAGCACCAAAAGTCATGTGGGGTTCATTTGTGTAAGTTAGTACATTAACTTCCCGAGGTCATAATTTTTGCATACGATCTTTGTTTTAGGTGCATGATATCTCGTTGGAAAGGTACCATCAAGGATATTAATTTTGGGGGCTTATTCATGCCTTCGAATATCATGGAGAAGCTCAATTCTGAAAAACCTTCATTTAGGCCCGCAAAATGGCCCCGGAAGTTAAAACTGCTAAAACTAGTAAATGGCCAAAATTGCCATAAAACTATTTTGAGTGAGTTGGAAAAGGTGGGTGGCCACCGATATCCACCTATATCAATCCTCCCTCCTTAGGAAGAAATGGCATCCATTGCGTTGAATTCATAGGGGAGAGAGGGAATCATTTTTTGAATCTGAATCTTGGTGAGATGCTTGCCTTACTGAAGACATCGTGTTGCTCGGTTTGTGGAAGGCTGTCATGACCCTGTTGCTAGAGGGGATAAGTTTGTTCAAAAAGTCAAGCTACATGAGAGGACTGTCTGCATAAGGAATATTTTCACTTTGTTGCAACCTTGTCGACCTGCTTCTGTTGGATAGAAGGTGCTTGGGGTGAGGTTGTAGTGGTTGTAGTGTCTTTCTATTCACCTTTTGAATAGACTGTCAAGAAGCTGAATTTTGCAGTATGAGATACTACCTTGCGACACTGTTTAGGTAGAACAATAGTCAAAACTACCTCTGGTATTCTGTAGAGATGAACCCCCAGAGAAATAATCACAGCGCAAGGTCAAGACTCATAAACAACATGGAGTTTCCACATATATGGTTGGCCAAAGAGAACATCACAGATATCCAGTGGGGAAAAATTAAATAATACCTCATCCTTGAAGGGTTGGATGTTGTATGACAATCAACATTGTTGGCTGACACAAAGATCTCATCATTGGCGAAGCCAGCCGATGTTGTATGGATATAGGTTTCGTGTTGTCGACAATCCCAATTGTTTGATGACCTCTGCTAAGATGGGGTTCTTCTGGCTTCCGCTATCAACACTAAAATGCAGCGGGGTCCCCTTCACCCACGTCGGTGAATGAAAAAGGATCTCCCCCTCTTCAAGATTTATTGGTTCTTCTGGTTGAATTGTTGTGGTCACAAAAATAACAGTGGGGACAACGTCGATGATCAGTCTTTTACCAGTATTTTCATAATCAGATTCTAAATCAGGGTTCGGCTCCTTGTCTTTGATATCGGCCACCAATGACTTTTTTGAGTGGAATTCATTGGTGTTGTACCAGGGGATTTTGTGGAAATCACACCATTTTCTATTGTCCTTATTCGTATTCCCGTGACCTTTATTTTCCTATGGCTTAGACTGGTTTTCTAGAAGTTGTTTGTTAGGGTCGTCATTCTCATAATTTGGTTGTTGTCGATTTGTATATCTGAACTCCCATTTGTTTTAGTGACTAAATTTCTTCTTGATTTAACATCATATCGATACACAACACCGAGTGATGAGATATCCAAAAAATCCATTTCAGTTTGGATGTATCTGTGTAGAGCCCCGTGGTATTTCAGAACCAAAAGTTTCTTGGAGTATTTGATACCCATCTTAGTGCACAAGGCATGGAAGGTATTGGAGAAATTTGACACTATTTGGCCCCTCTCTTTCTGCAGTGTGGTAGATCTCATGTACTAGTCCTCATAGTTTCCAACAGGGTAATACTGTTCTTTTACCGCATCCACAAAAAATCCCAAGTGGGCTCGATCCCATATATTCCAGAATCCTCTATGGAAATTTTCTCCCAGTAAGTTTCCCACCAATGTTTGACATGGGGGATATCCTTAAGGAGCACAAAGGTGATATTTTAGCTGTCGAAAAAATTGTGAATAAAGAAATAACCTTCAAGTATATTTAACCATTTGTCAAGGGCATCTGTATCTATCTGAACTTCAAATATGGGAATATCAAAATTAACTTGTAACTTGAAAGGAGAGGTGCTTCCAAAGTGGTTGTTTGATGAAGATGCGTCTGTTTCTATCAGTAGACATTGAAGGATGTGGGAAAAATTATCCATCATTTCATCCCTCTGTGTGTGAGAGCTTGCTCAAGCAACATATTGATAGAATCCTCTGCTCTGTCATTTTTCTTTTCTTCTGCCATGGAGGGTTTCTTGGGAATGTGAGAACGATTGTATTCAAGAGGGACAAGATCAAGACCCAACTTTTTATAATCATACCTCGTCGGGGACATGTACTGATAAAACGATCAAGAGCATCCTACACTGATACCACTGATACAGATTATTTTCGGCACGAAATCAGAGCGGAGATAAAATAAATAAATGCACAGAGATATTGCGGATATCCAATAATATAACATAAATGTGTCAGATATGTAACCATAAACACATAGATATAGTAATACATGATTTATATTAATGAAATAAATGTATAGAGACTGTAAAAATAGAGAGTGAAAGACTTGCTAGAATGGTGGCATCTTATCTCTCAGAAGAGATGTGACAGCTACTCGCATTTGCAAGAAGATGATTACCATGAGGATATGAAGGCATTTTTACAATAAAAAGGAATGTCAAAAACCCTAGACATCCAAAAACCTAACCCTAGGATATGAAGCGCCAAAAGTCATGTGGGCCCCGTTTGGGTAATTTAGTACATCAACTTCCCGGGGTTGTAACTTTTGCATACGATCTCTGTTTTAGGCGTGTGATAGCTCATTGGAAAGGTATCATCTAGAAAATTAATTTTGGGGGATCAATCATGCTTTTGAATATCATTGAGAAGATCGATCCCAAAAAACCTTCATTTAGGCCCTCAAAATGGCCCTGGAAGTTAAAACTGCTAAAAATAGTAAATTGCCAAAATTGCCAGAAAAACGGTTTTGAGCAAGTTGGAAAAGGTGGGTGGCCACTGATATCCATCTGGATCACCCTGTGGCCTATCATAGTGAAAAATTATCATATGTAGTATGTAATTACCCTACTTACGAAAAAAAAAATGTACTCCATTATGCAAGCCTCCCACCAGTGGAGGCATTACATTCTCAGGAAGGAGACAGTCATCCACACTGATCATAAGTCACTCTAGTTCATGTAGACACAAGGTAGATTACAAAATGACCACCATCAGAAGTGGTCCACATACTTGTATTAGTTCCATATCAACATCAATTATAATACATGAAGCATCAACCTTGTCGTTGATTTCGTCATTCGTCCTCCAGTTGAAGCACTCACCACGGTTCTAAATTCATGCGGCCACAAGACCTCACGATGACCCAAATCTATGAGAGAGATCTTGAATTCAACGCCACCTACCAGATGTTAGGTTCAAACACAACTGTCACTTATTTCCATCTTCAGGATGGTTTGTTGTGCCATTTGGTCCATCTATGCATTTCATCAAGTGAGCGAGTGAAGATAATTTGGGAATCCCACTACAGTGGGGTGGTAGGATAATTCGACATAGAAAACACAATGGAAGTTATTCAACAAAATTTATATTGGCCAAAACTTCGAGAGGATGCTAGCAAGTATATCAAGTCCTACACTACCTATGCCATTTCCAAACCAACCATTAATAAATAAGGAATGTACACCCCTCCTCCTATTCCTGAAAGGCCCTAGGAATCCACCTTGATTGAATAAATGTCAGGCCTTCCATCAACCAAGTGGGGAAATGATTTTTTTTTTTGGTGGTTGATCATTTTTCTAAAATGGTGATTTTGGTCCTGCAAGAAGAGCATCACAACAGAGGCCACTACCAATATCTTCTTTGAACGAGTGTGGGTACATTTTGGGATACCAAAAATCATCATCTTAGATTGGGACAGTTAGTTCCTCAATACATTCTGGTCAAGCCTCTAGTCACTGCTGGACACCAAGCTCACCAAATCAATTTCCTTCCACTCCCATATGGATGTCCAAACCTAGTTCGTCAATCGGATGACCGTGCATATCCTGCGCATGTACAATTCAAAGCATCCCCACACATGGGATAATATTATTCCCTATGTTTAGCTCAAATACAACATAGCCATGCATATCTTAATCATCCATATCCCCTCTTAGGTGGGGTTGGGATTTCAACCGTTGGGTCCCATGGATGTTGCACTACCCCTTGCAGCCACCTAGGAAGACATGTCCCAAGCCAAACTGAAGATGAAGAAGCTAATAGGATCATTGAGAAAATATATCACATCTTCCAATAGGTTTAGGATATTTTTCACAAGTCCAATGCCAAGTACAAGCAGTGTCATGATCAACACCGAGTGCCATACAAGTTTCAGGTGGGAGATAAAGTTTGGTTGCACTTGTAGAAAGAATGCCTTACAAAACCCATTAGAATATTTTTCCACTCCGCTATGGGCCTTATACCATCACCAAGGTTGTGGGTGAATATGATTTTGAGCTCAACATTTCCCCCTTCCTTGTATTTCACCTAGTGTTTAATGTGAACATCCTTCGACCATACTTTCCACCATTATTGGACACCTCAGAGGTAGCAGAACAATTGACACTGACATAGATCAACCCTAATTGCAAGGAAAATGAATCCACTAATTATATCATGGACACACAGGTGAAGGGAACTCACCAACAGAAGTTTCATCTCTATCGTGTTGTCAAAGCAAGGAAAATCCTGCACTAAGGAAAGTGGCTCACCCGGGGCCAAATTCAACAAACAATTCCTCATGTGATAGGGAAACTCAACGAAATGGAGACCATTGCTTCCTAAGGGGGAGGATTCATCCAATTGGATATCAGTGGCCACCCACATATTCCAACTGGCTCACATTAAGATGTCTTCTTGGCAGTTTCAGTTTTCATCTCGACATTTGTTTTCTAGCTTTTCGCGTCCCAACCTTCCAGGGTTGTTTTGAGGCCCTAAACAAAGTTTTTGGGCCCACCAATGTCACATTGTGTTCAATGTTAGACTGTTATGGAATAATGTGTATTCCTCATATATACCTTCCCAATGGGCTATCGTGTGCCTAAAACAAATATTGTATGCAAAAGTTACGACCCCAGGAAGTTGATGTACCAACTTACCCCAATGGGGCTCACATAACTTTTGGCACTTCATCTCCTAGGGTTAGGTTGTTGGATGTATATGGTTTTGGAATTCATGTTTAATGTAAAAATGAATTTGGAGCCTCATTGTACTCATCTTATTGCAAATGAGCACAACCGTCACATCTATTTTTAGAGATAAGCCACCCCCATTCCAACAAGCTTGTTTTAGTCTACATTTTACAGTTTCAAAATTTCTTTATTGAATAGAAGCCAAGTTTTACTATATCTCTATTATTTTTCATTGTATCTTTGTTTTAATAATATATATTTGTATTCACTTCATTCTTATCATAAAATTTGGATCAATGGTATCAGATTGGTCCACTCCTTGTAATTCTTAGTACATGTCCCCGACAAGGTCAGGGTACAAAGAGTTGGGTCTTGAGCTTGTTTATATTGAGGAAAAGAGATATTGCATTCCCAAGTGACCTTCCATGGTGGGAGAAAAGAAATATGAAAGAATAGGAGATGCTTTGAAATTGTTTCTCGAGGAATCCCTCGCACAACAGACGAACAAGATGATGGATAGTTTTGTGCAAATCCTTTGACGACTACCAATAGGAGACAAATATTCCTCAAGTGGAGGTGCCACCCACTTCAAGGTACATATCATCTTTGATATTTCCATATTTGAAGGTTATATAGATGCAAATGATGTAGAAAACTGGTTGAATATTCTAGAAGGGTATTTTTTTGTACATACCTTTTCCAATAGAGAAAATATTACGTTTGCGCTCCTCAAAGTCATCCCCCATGTCAAATATTGGTGGGATATTTTCTGTGAGAAAAAGGAAAAAAAGAAACCCTCATTATTTACAGTCACACTCACCTGGGAGTCCTTCAGGGATGCTATTAAGGAAAAATACTACCATGGTGGAAGTTATGATGACCTGTATACAAGATGGACCACATTGTGGCAGGAAAGGGACCAAATAGTGTCGGGGTTCAAAAATAGCTTCCATACCTTGTGCACCAATCTGGGTATTAGATATTTTGAGTGACATATGGTGCTCAAGTACCATGGAGGTCTTCATAGATACATCCAAACATAAATTTATTTTATGGAAATCATGTCCTTGGGCGCGACCTATAGATATGTTGTCAAAATCGATCATAAGCTTAAACAAAAGACGCAGCAGTTTGGGTCTGGGAACCCCTCACAACAGAGGAAAGGAAAGGGTAGCCCCAACTTACAAAAAAAAGGGAAAAGAAAAGAGGGACAACCTTAGTAAAACTAGTCTAAGATGCAAACAAAGAAGGACAATGGAAAGACGAAGAAAGACACTAGGAAGTGGTGAGACTTCCATAAGATCCCCTGGAATAACATTGTTCATTGTTGCTCAAAGAATTCATTGGTGGCTGAGGTGAAAGCCTATGAATCAGATGTAGGTTCCAAATAAGATTCAAAACCAAAAAGGGGGAGATGGATTATTGACATGGAACCCAATTCAACTATTTCTACCACCAAGATCCATCTTGATGAACTTGGCGAGCCAAAGGAAGGCGAGTTCCTCCTTCATTCACAGTTATGGGTGAAGGGTACTTCGTTTCACTTCAACACTAATAGCAGTAGCCAAAAGAACCTCATATTAGCAGTAGTTTTCAAGTAGTTGTCCTTGCCAAAAAAACCACACCCGCAACCATACTCCATTGGATGGCTCCGCCAAGGAAGAAATCTTCACGTCAGCCAACAGTGCCTCCTATCCTATGACATTAAGCCCTTTAAAGATGAGGTATTGTATGATGTCATTCCCCTTGAAGTTTGTGATGTTCTTTTGGGCCAACCTTATTTATGTAAACATCATGTTGTATATGAATCTAGAGCTCACAGTGTTATTATTACTTTGGATAGAAAAATTTACACGACACCCGAGGTAGTCACACATACTTCCATTTCTTTGATCTATGCCAAGAAATGTAGGAAGGTCATCTCTCAAACTGAGAAGTTTGTCTTATTTTTTATTCACTCTCAAATTTATTGGAAGGTTGTAGCCACATCCATGGCCTCTCTGGTTTATCTCTTCATCCATAAGAAGAAAGTGGATAAGGTCATAGAAGAATACAAAAACATCTTCTTCTCACCCACTAGGGTACCTCTACACTATGAGGTCAAGAATTCAATCGATATCACCCCTGATGCACCATTACCCAATGGGCCAATCTATTGCCTCTCTCTTTTAGAAAACGAGGAGATCAAGCCTCAAATATAAGAATTGCTCCAAAAGGGGCACATCTGACCCAACTCATCACCTTGTGGAATCCCAATCATGCTAATGCAGAAGAAAGATAGGACTTGACAAATATGAATTGATTATCAAGCCCTAAATTAAATCACAGTTAGGAACCGATACTTGATTCCTTGAATCAAAGATCTCCTTGACCAGCTCAAGGGGGGGAAATACTTCGATAAGATTGATCTGAAGTCTGGCTACCATCATGTCCCAATAGAGTAGACAAATGTATGGAAAACTTCCTTCAAGTCCAAAGAAGCTCTTTTTGAATGGTTGGTCCTACCCTTTGGTTTGATAAATGCCCCAACAACTTTCATGAGGATGATGGATTATATCTTGCAGACTTTGACCAATTATTTTGTGGTGGTGTATCTGGATGACATCCTCATTTACACCAATAATTGGGTGGAACACTTGTAGCATATTCAATAGGTTTTTCACACTCTGTGACAACACAAGCTATATGAAAATTTGGAAAAATGCTCCTTCGACATGGACAGGGTCTAGTACCTAGGCTACATTTTTTATGAGCATGGAGTGCATATGGATCTAACCAAGATCTAGGTCATTCGTGACTGGTCAACCCCAACCACACTCACTAAGATTTGAATCTTTTTAGGCCTTGCCAATTTCTATCGTAGGTTCATGTTGGGATTCTCCCACATTGCATGGGCCCTCAGCCAAGTAACCATGGGTAGTGGTAAGGCAAATTTAGTGTGGGGAATGTCACAAAAACAAGCATTCGATTATTTGAAGCAATGCTTGTGCTCATATCCAGTGCTTTCATTACTATACCTATAACAACCCTTTGAGATCGAGACAAATGCTTCAGATTATGGCGTGGGAACAGTTCTCACTCAGCATAGACACCCTGTGACCTATCATAGTGAGAAACTATATGATGTCATTCGTAAGTACCCTACTTACAAAAATAAATATGCTCCATTATGCAATATTTCCTCTAGTGGAGGCATTGCATTCTCAGGAAGGAGATAGTGATCCACAACAATCATAACTCACTGCAATTCATGTAGACGCAGGGAAAATTGAAGAATGACAACCATCAAAAGTGTTCCATATACTTGTAGCAGTTCCATCTCAACATCAAGTATAAGACATGAATCACCAACTATGTTTTTGATTTCCTCAGTCACCCACTAGTTTCAACACTCACCATAATGATAAAATCTTGCAGCCACGAGACCTTCGGATGACCCCAACTCTATGAGAGAGATTTTGACTTTGCCGCCACCTACCATATGCTAGGTCCAAACAAAACTGTCACTAATTTCCATATTCATGACAGGTTGTTGTGCCATCTGGGCCATGTCTGTGTTCCATCAAGCAAGCAAGTGAATTTGATTTGGGAATCCCACTACACTCAGGTGGCAGGACACTTCGACGTAGAAAATACAGTGGTAGTGTTGCAATAACATTCGTATTGGTTGAAACTTCGACAGGATGTGAGAAAGTATATTAGGTCCAGCACTTCCTACCCCATTGGAAAATCAACCATTGAGAAAAAAATAATGTACACCCCTCTTCCTACTCCTGAAAGGCCCTGAGAATCCATCTCAATGGACTACATGTTGGGCCTTCCCTCAACCAAGTGGGGAAATTATTTTGTTTTTGTGGTGGTTGATTTTTTTCTAAAATGGTTATTCTGACCCCTTGAAAGAAGAGCATCACAATAGAGGCCACTTCCAAACTCTTCTTTGAATGAGTGTGGGTACATTTTCGGATACCACAAACCATTGTCTCAGATTGGGACAGTCATTTCCTCACCATGTTATGGTCGATCCTCTGGTTACTATTGGACACCAAGCTCACCAAATCCACTTCCTTCCACCCACAAACGGATGGCCAAACTGAGGTCATCAACCAGATGATAATGTATATCTTGTTCATGTACAATTCAAAGCATCCTCATACATTCGATGAGATTCTTCCCTATGTTTAACACAGCTACATCAAAGCCATGCATAGCTCAATTGACCACAACCCCTTTTAGGTGGGGTTTGGATTTCAACCATTGGGTCCCATGGATGTTGAACTACCCCTTGCGGCCACCCAAGAAAACTCATCCCATGCTCAAACAAAATCTAAAAAATCCACTTGGTTCATTGAGATGATCCAACACATATGCCAACATGTTCAAGATATTTTGTAGAAGTCAAATTTGAATTACAAGCAGCACCATTATCAAAATCGAGTGCCACACAAGTTTCAGGTGGGAGATAAAGTTTGGTTTCACTTACAGAAATAACACCTTACAAGACCCCATTGGAAAATTTGTCCACTCCTCTATGGACCTTATACCATCACCAAGTTTGTGGGTGAAAATGATTTTGAGCTCAACATTCCCCCCTTCCTTGGCTTGCACCCAGTGTTTAATGTGGACCTCCTTTAGCAATACTTTCCACCATTATTCGACACCTCAGAGGTAGTAGAACAATTGACACTGACAGAGCTCAACCCTAACTCCATGGAACAAGAATCCACTGATCAGATTGTGATGCATATTTCAAGGGCATTCACGAAGTGAACAAAATTTTCAGTTGTATCATGTTGTCAAAGCAAGGTAGCTCTTGGACCAAGGCAAGTGGCTCACTTGGGTCCAGGGATGATTTTAAGGATGGAGATTTATTTTAAAATATAGAAACCTTTGCGAATCTTACTAATCCTTCATATGCCAACTATAAATGTTTGGCGATATTTTTGTAAAAATATTCAAATTTCTAAGGATTTTATATAGTTTTTATAAAATTTTGGCGATTTTTAAGGTAAAATTATTTTATCCTATAGAATATGGGCGAATCATTTTTAAAATAGAGAATCTTGTTTTTGGAAAAACCATGGAAAATTAGCCCATGAGCGAAATTTAGCCCCTAAAATCATCTATGCTTGGGGCCAAATTCAACATAAATTTCCTCATCTGGTGGGGCAACTCAATGGAATGGAGACCATTGCTTACTAAGGGGGGAGGATTGATCTAGATGGATATCGGTGTCCACCCACCTATTCCAACTGGATCATATACAAATTTTGTCTTGGTAGTTTTAGTTTTCATCTTGGCGATTTGTTTCTATATTTTCGGGTCCAAACTTACAGAGCCATTTTGAGGCCCTAAAAAGTGTTTTTTGGGCCTTCCATAGTCACACTATATGCAAGTTTAGAGTGTGATTTTATAATGTGTAGTCCTCAGATAGACCTTTCCAATAGGATATTGTGCTCCTAAAGTGGAGATCATATGCAAAAGTTACGACCTCAGGAAGTTGATGTACCAGCTTACCCCAACGGGGCCAACATGACTTTTGGCGCTTCATCTCCTAGGGTTAGGTTTTTGGATGTCTATGGTTTTGGAATTCTGGAGCCTCATTGTACTCATCTTCTTATGAATGAGTGCATTCGTCACATCTCTTCTCAGATATAAGTCGACCCCATTCTAGAAAGATTGTTTCAGTATGCATTTTATAGTTTCAACATTTCTTTATTGAATAGAAGCCAAGTTTTAGTGTATCTCTGT
Source organism: Picea glauca (assembly GCA_000966675.3). NCBI lineage: Eukaryota > Viridiplantae > Streptophyta > Pinopsida > Pinales > Pinaceae > Picea > Picea glauca. The sequence goes on from JZKD02S1809131.1 coordinate 995,756, forward strand.
TATTTTTCATTGTATATCTATTTTAATAATATATACATATATTCATTTTGGTATTCTCATAAAATCTGGATCAGTGGTATCATAGCAGTATGCTCCTTGTCATTCTTAGTGCATGTCCCCAATGAGGTCAAGGTACAAAGAGTTAGGTCTCGAACTTCTTTCTCTTGAGGACAAGATCTCTCACATGCCCAAGAGACCTTCCATGTTGGGAGAAAATAAATATAATGGGACAAGAGATCCTTTCAAATTGTTGCTCGAAAAAACCCTTACACAACAGAGGAACACAATGATGGATAGTTTTGCGCAAATCCTTCGATGGTTTCCACCAGAATAGATCTTCCTCGAGCGGAGGCACCTCCCACTTCAAGGACAACTTAAATTTTATATTACTATATTTGAAGTTTATATAGACATAGATTTTGTAGACAAATGGTTGAATCTGCTAGAAGGGTAGTTTTTTGTCCATAACTTTTCCAATAGAGAAAATATTACATTTGTGTTGATCAAATTCATCCCCCATGTCAAAGATTGGTGGGAGACCTTTTGTGAGAAAAAGGAAACAAAGGAACCCTCATTATTTATAGTCACACTCACATGGGAGTCCTTCAGGGATGCTATTAAGGAACAATACTACCCTGTTGGAAGTTATGACGACCTGTATACAAGATGGACCACACTGCAGTAGGAAAGGGACCAAACAATGCCAGGGTTCATAAATATCTTCCATACCTTGCACACCAAGATGGGTATAAGATATTATGAGAGACATCTGGTGCTCAAGTAATGTAGTGGTATGCATAGATACATCCATTCAAAAATGGAGTTTTTGGACATCTTTTCCTTGGGCACAGCCTATTGATATGCTTTCAAAATCAAGCAGAAGATTAAACAAAATACACACCAGTTTTATTTTGGGAACCTCTCACAGTAGAAGAAGGGAAAGTGAAACCCCAACCCATAGAAAAAAGGGCAGAGAAAAGAGGGACATCCTCAAGATAACCATCGTAAGCCGCAAATAAAAAAGTACAGTGGAAATATGAAGAAAGACATCAGGAAGTGGTGCGACTTCCATAAGAGACCATGTCATAACATTGATTATTGTTGCTCAAATAAGTCATTAGTGGCAGAGGTGAAAGCCTTTGAATCAGATGTGGGTTCTGACTAAGAGTTAGAACTAGAAAAGGGGAGATGAATTATTGATGTGGAACCTAATGCCACCATTGCTACCACTAAGATTCATCTTGATGAACCTAATGAGCCAAAGGAAGGTGAGCGCCTATTTCATTCACAGATGTGGGTGAAGGGTACTTCGTTGCAATTCATCGTTGATAGCGGTATCCAGAAGAACCTCATCTTGGTGGAGGTCATCAAGCGACTAGCCCTCCCAACAACACCTCACTTGCAACCATACACCATCAGATGACTTCACCAAGGAAGTGATCTCCATGTCAACCAATAGTGTCTCTTGTCCTACGATATCAAGCCCTAAAATGATGAGGTATTGTGTGATGTCTCTCCCATTGAAGTTTGTGATGTTCTTTTGGGCCAAACTTGTTTATGAAAATTTCATATTGTGTCTGAGTCTATGCCTCACAGTCTTATTATTACTTTGGACAAGAAATTGTATAGGATACCTAAGTTTTGACAATTAAAATTGCAACTAATTTTTTCCCGCAAGGTGTTGCTAAAGCCTATTATTATTAAAGTTAAATAATACTAGTATGTGGGACCCTCTTGTATATTGGAGATCAGGTTTGTTCATATGTGATGATGTTCGACATGGCTTACATGGTTAATGAGATCTTGTTTTTATTGGCTATGGTTTGAGGCTTATGAAGTATTTGTTCTTTATGTTACTATGACCTATGCTATTTAGTGACACCACTACTACCTGTTCTTGGAACACCTGCATAAAAGACATGTTAGTAACACATACAAGAAATTGGAAAAAAGGAAAACAATGCAACAAATGCAAGGGGAAGAATTTGAGCTATGCTATACTACATGCATGAAAGATTAAATTTATTATGGTTAAATCCTATCAAGCAAGTAATGGTTATGAGATTTGTTTGAGTTATATTGGTAATATGAATATGGTATATTTGAATGGATGGGATGTTTGTGGTGCATTTGACAAGGTAATGGACGTTAATACCTATGCGATTTTGTTTGGGTTACATAGTTGATATGCATGATGATTATTTTATGGAATGAGTTGATATGGTTCACGCTATTGGTTTTAATGGTTGATGGTTCCAATACATGGTCTAATTAATTGAGTTAATGGATTATTGTCTGGCTTGTACTAATGAATTAATTGACTGTGGGTGGAGGTGACATGCATTTACTGCACATCACCTTTACTCCTTCCGTTGGTCGCCACCCTAGTCGGGCTATTGTGCAACCTTGTTGTTGTGGTTATTCTCTGATTTCTTAGAAGAGGGGAACTGCTCGGCCAACTTGTGTTTTAAGGTGTTCGATTATAGGTATGTCTTTTTTGGCCATTCATGAGTCTGTTCTGGTTATGAAATGATTAATGGCTCAGGTGTATTGGTTTGTATTTTCTTTAAGTATTGCAAATGTGTAAAATTGTGTTCTTGGAATGAAGCGTTGATGGTTCTTTCTACAATAATATTGAATTCATAAAAGTTATTGGTCATTCTGGGTGTTATCAGCCATAAGGGCTCTCTGTTACCCTTGCTAGTTTAGTTGGAGGGATTTTTTTTGGTATTAGGTGGATATTTATCCTCATACATTCATCACTATGTCCAGTCTTTGGCTTTTGTGGGTTTAATGGTTGGAGGCACCCTGTGTCACTAAGATTTTTCACTTGAGAATTAGTTTGTTTCCACCACTAAAAGGTTGTGCAGTGGGTTATTTTTTTCATTTCTTGGCCCTATCTTTACTTCATCATTGTGGTTGTTTGACTGGAGAACCACGAGGGTTATACCTTGCGTGTGTTAAGTATCATTATTGGTCGAGTTGGAGTTTTGCTCCTCTATTATAGCCGCCTATCATTGGATTTGTTACCTGTTCATGAATGAGTCATGGTTCTCTTTGTGTATGCATTGTTGGCCTCAGAGGTTTCACCATTACAAGGAGTTGGGTCTGTTCTCCATGTATTCGCTACAGAACAAACCCTTATCCCTCCAGTTTGAAGGTTGATAGAGAAGACCTACCTGGCCTGTTGGGTTTACTGCTTGGTTATGTTTGGATGGTTGTATATTGTTGACTAATTTGAGTACAGGATTTCCCATTTAGTCATGTGAAAGCCATGTGGGTTTGGTATATAGTCATTACCTCTGTATAACAATGGTAAAACCTGCATTGTTAATTGCACAACTCAAAATACACAGTCTCGCTCCTTATGTTTAATAACTCAATATTGTTTAATTGAGAGGGTTGCAACCCCGATTCGAGTTGATGCGTGGGTATGTGTGGTTTCCATAGCTTTTTAGGTCAATTGATTGTTACAACAGTGGTGAATTGGTTGGTTGATACACAGTCACTGTCCTTTTGCACTAAGATTATTTGGGTGTTTAACTTGGCATTGGTTACAATTTCTAAATGATGACCGCGTGTACTGCAATTCTGTGTGTGGTGCTTCTACACCATGAATATTTGGTCATTGTAAATATGAGTTCTTTTGGGGTCAAATGGTTATTGCAACTGGGATGACTATAGAAATTTCATCCACTATGTGCGTTATGATTATTCGATTGCATGAGCCTGAGTTTTTGCATAACATGGTTGGTTGTAGTTTGGTTAATTTGAAGAATTACTGTATTAGATTGATATCACAACATGAGGGGTTGAGTTAATAACTATGACTATGTGTTTAAAATTGTAGAATGGAAATTTTGTATCATGGTGTTTTGAGTGGCTGCCCACTCTGCATGATATGGATAATTTTGGTTTCCACACTCAGAAATAGTCACAGAGTTTTTGTTAAGCCCTAATATTGGCCCATTACCCCTTAATTGGGGCACATTAGATTAGTAATGTTATTTTATTTATGTCAGCTTTAGGCCATTAGTTATACTTATACCTCCTAGTCTCCTATATATACCAAGGAGACATTTTCATTTTGAATCATCTTGTACTTGAACATTTAAGTGGGGTAAAAGGAGGTTGCCCCCTCGAAGAGGCTTATT
>JZKD02S1809131.1:1003782-1041997 GCA_000966675.3 Picea glauca
AAGGAGGTTTCCCCCTCGAAGAGGCTTATTATCTGAAATTATCTCTTTTTCAAGGCGTTGAGTACTTTTCTTGAGGTTTTTCTATGCTATATTGATGTTTGGTTCTTAACAGTTTTAAGCACGATTTTGTGGCAATCTGATTATTTTTTTTATGAAGATAGGCAGGTTCTTGATACCTCGTCATGTTGGATTGATGGCCCAAATTTTTAGAGTCACATTGAATTGGGATTATACAGTGACAGAATTACACTTGCATAATTGAATTATTCTATGCATAGCTTGAGTTGGAATGGTGGCTATTGTTTGCCTGTTTAAATATCAATTCAGGTTTTGCAATTTAATCTGGATTATTGGGTTTACTACCTCTATATATGTTTAACGAATATAATTGCATTCTAAATGACAGGCCCAATTGCAGTGATAGTGTGACTTCATTGTTAATTTTGGAAACATGACTTTTGAGTGTATTTGTTGATTGAATTAAGGTGTGGGAAGTGGTTGATTCTAATGGTTAACAGAGTGCAAATGGTTACTATTTGAGAATTTTTGTAAGGTGCAAAGTGTATAAATGAAAGGAACAAAACTTCTTTACAGACTGTGTGGAATGCATATTGTCTTGTGATGGAACTATGTTGGACATTTGATTATGAATGGTGAACTAGTTAAATACACAATAATTGTTATTTGGTTGTAATGATCATTTGTTAGTGCATCTCCTTTCACAAAATGTTTTATGGATCACTTAATTAATTTTATGAATAGTAATCGCTCTTTTTCCCTTCCATTATTTCATTTTCTGCTAATTACAAATCCCATCACCTTCCCAGATTCATTTTTCACTCCTTGTTCTAAGATTGATTACAATCAAGAGAATTTTGGTGTTAAAGCAGTTGAAAGTGGCAATGTCTTGTTTGGATTACAGTGATGTTTTATTCGTTTTCTTTACAGTTGATTGTTGTTTTCATTGAGCAGTAACCATGTTCTTTTCCCCCTCATTATATCAAGTTTCTCTCAATACAAACCCTTCACATATCCCATAACCCTTTTTCACCCCCTGTTCATTGATAAACAATAAAACAATTTGTATGGATTGGATTGCATGAGTCTGATACATTGTTGAGCCAAATATATTTCATATTTTTAAGAGTTGTCATGTATGTTTATTTAAAAGAATATTTGATAATCAATCATGCATGCAGGAATGAATTTTTTCAGTCGAGGTAGCCATGGCCGAGGAAATAGAGGTAGAGGTAATTGGAACATAGGCCCAAGAAGGCCAAGGTTCTCCATACATTTTGATGTTGACTCATAAGAGCTTGGCTAGTTGTTTCAGGCCAGATTCTTCAATTGGATTTGGCAGGGAGTAGTCTAACCTAGGCCTGAAAGGCCTCCCTTCCAAGTTCCTCAAGCCCTTGGTATCCCTATTCCCCTCACATGTCTTTGCAACCTAAGGTTCCTGAAAATGATGGATGGAAAGAGATTGTCCACCCGAAAATCTCCCAACATCATGGATGGCCCAATTTGTCCTTGCCTGCTCCTCCGCCTAACAATCAGATTGTCCAAGCCGCTCTCCAATCACCAATGCAATCCTCCCATGCTAGAAAGATATTGAAAACTGAGGCCCACCATGCCCTTGATAAAGGAAAAATCACTGCTTCCCCTTCCTCACCCTCCAATGGCTCTGACAAATGCGTGTCTTCCCAGATTCATTTGAGGGATGATTGTTTCCATGTGATTAGTGAGATTAGGCCCAAGGGATCGCTACAACCAAAGGAAAATTCAAGGAAATCAAAGGGTAACAACAACAATCAAGGAAATATTGCATCACAGAGTGGAAAATTTGGCTTTTAAGTTTTATTTTATCTATTTTTTTATGACAGTTGACTTTAGGGATCTTGGGACAACATGTTTTATTTTGGATATATGAGTAATATTTTTGGAAATAATTTAAAATATCATGAGCTAAATTGTCAAATGGAATATGTGGATGGGAGTCACAAGGAGGTGTGTTTTTCTTAACTAATAGTTATGTTATAATTGTCATGAGATAATGGGAGTCACAAGGGGTCCCAACTACTATTTATTATTTAGTTATAACCCTTATTATGATTATTACTTTTCCCCATAACTAAAAGTTGGTTGAATATTTTAATTAACTTAACTAATGAGTTGGTTCAACTACTTCAACCAATTCTAATTGGTTAAAAGAAAAAGGAAAGGGAGGAACAGGAGGAGGATAGAAGCATAAGCATACTAAGGTTTGATCTTTGAGTTTATGTTAAGATAGTTCAGTTTTCATTCATTCATTTATTAATGTCAAGCCTAGTTCTATTTTATGATAGCAGGGTCTTATTGTAGACAACAATATTCAGGGTTGAATAACATCATTCAGACACTTGTTTTTCAGAGGTGTTAATCTATATTTGATAGTCTGTGTAGACTTAATTGTTTGTAAATTAGTGTTCATGACCGACAAAGCCTATTGTGCAGAATCGAGTGAGTAGAAATCTGTGGCAAGTTGATCCATCTTTTAGAGTTTAGTTTTGGTTTTCTGTTAGAGGTCCTTTTGTATGTTCCATTGGGTATGTCTAAGTTTGACTTTGGTCCAAAAATTAAGCATGAGATTTTGTAAAGAAAATGACTCGTTGGTGAATTTGAATGAAATAAAGGATTGCTTTATGTCTCATCTGTCTTGATTATCATCTTAGTGACTTTACTTCTATCTTTACATTTATTTCAGCAACTGACATGTTCAGAAAATTAAATAAAAAGTAAATTTCTAGCAAGCTATTTATTTAAAAAGACCATCCTAAGCACTCGTAATTAATACTTGTGAATTAGGATGTTATTTTTGTTGGCTATAAACCTAGGGTGACATTCTCGTCAATTTTTCTTTAGCCAAGAAGAATCTGAAAATGCTTGAGTAAGATCATTTCACATCCTTTCCTCAACATTTATTTGGTGACCATACTGGGGAGATCTTCGATATCTCTCCAGTTAATTTTTATACTCGATTTTCATCGATACATATTTATTTTTTAAAATTGATTCTTTGACTATTTTTCTATTAATGGTTGTTCCTGTTGCGAGGCAACCCAATCTTGAGCCTGGTCTCCAAGACCAGACCAACATTTCTTTGAACTTGTTTCATACTATTTTAGACACTGCTAGGACCCGTGCCAAGCTTAATCGTTCTTGGGAAATGATTGAATGAGATATTAGTACTCAAGAACAATTGGAGGCCAGATGTAGACAACCTAGAAATCAGTATTAACCCTTTTGTTTCTTCAAGTTTTGGCCATTCTTTCATGTCCTTAGATTTTCATGCTTCTAGAATAAGAAGAGGCTTGTCACATGAATTCAATCCTATTGCTAAAATAGGAAGAAAAAACGGTGTGTCATCTGTCCAACAAATTAGTCTAAGGAGAAATTTATCTGATTCATCCAATTCATCTCTCTTTTCCTCACCTATCAACCACAATATGGAATCTAGTGGAGGCTCTGGTGGCACTGGAAGTGCTCCATCTTCTCAATCTTCGTCGTCATCAGTGATTGGTAGCTTATATAGCCACCATATCCCTATCCAATCTACCACAAACCCCACCAAAGTCATAAAAAAGGTATGGACTTTTTCAATTCAAAGAAGACACCACAACCACATCATGGCATGTGTCCTCTCCTCTTAAACTAGAACCTACTACTCATCCACTTCTAAAATTTAAAGAGCACCTTCCTAAGATTTTCAAGGAATAACATTATCAGTACCAATGAACACCTGGTGTTGTTTTCTAATGCTTTTCATAACATAGGGGCCAACAAGAATGATACCTACATGCGCTTATTTGTCCATTCCTTGGAAGGAAAGGCCACGACCAACTTCTTTGACCTTCCTCCTAAGATTTTGTCTTCTTGGGAGGATTCAATCTATTGGTTCCAATCCACTTATGTGAAATCTAAAAGCACCACCAAGAATTTAAGGGAATACAATAATGTCACCTATAAATATGGTGAGACCATCAAGTCTTTCAATTTGATTTTCACTAAGTTATACAATCAAATTCTTGAAATTATCCACCCTCATAACCAAGCCACTTTCATGCATTACTACAATGCATTGATTTCCCCCTACCATCATAGGCTTGAAGAAAAAGCCATTGATAATCTCGGTTCCTCTCTGCATGCTTTCTTAGAGTATGAAGAACAACTTGAAAGAATTGGTCTTCCCAAGGGAGAATCAGTTAGATAGATAAACACGTCCTCTCTCTTACAACTAGTACAAAATATGAACAATTGTATGATAGCATTTGAGTAGAAGGGTACTATCTCCCCTCTCACCCCTAGAGCTTCATCCTTTTCTACACCCCCCTTTATAAATTTGGTTGAAAACAATTTTCAGCCTAAAGCTATCCTTCCTTGGAGTTGGTGTAACTTTTGCGAGGAACACCACGAAGAAACCACATGTGAGGTAAATAAGAGTGCCAAGGTAAAATACAAGAAGATACTATCATTGTCCTAGATTTTTCATAGATAGAGGATGTCATGGTCATCAACACTAGGAACAAGGCCTATACTCCCAAGGGAAAATTTGTTCCTCCCCTCAGTTCTTCTTGCCTGAGCTCATCCTCAACCGTTGTTGTGCTCCAGGTTCCTATGGTCCCTGAGAGTCAAAGAATCACTACCCATATTCCCTCTTCCAAATACAATATCTTGAATCAATTCGCTAACATCAAAGCATATGAAACCCTCCTAGACATGGTTTTCGTCCCTGAAAAACAGATGCATCTGAAAAAATTCATGGAAGGAAAAGATTATGTTGTGGCCAACCTTTCCAAAGAGGTAAATGAAGAGGATTATTCTGTAAATAAAGTAGGTGTACATAAATTTAAATACCGTATAAAAAATCTCCCTTTTTATATTTTTGTAAAGATCATGGATAAGATTTCCCATTGTTGCCTCATTGATGACAGTTCGGGCCCAAGTGTGATGTCATAGATTATTATGGAAGAGCTAGGCTTGTCTTGTACAAATGAAAATTCCAAAATCATGCTCTCCTATAATAGTCTACAAAAAACAGCCATATATGAGATTAATTATGTAATCTTGGTTTTATGTGCCCAACCTGAGATAAGGACAACCCTCAGTATTCAGGTGATCGATATGCCTGTAAGAAATTACTCAATTATCTTGGGGAGATATTGGCAAGACATAATAGGTTGATACCCCTCGCTTGGAAAGACACATTTATCCATTATTCAGAATGGTAAGAACATTATAGTCCTTAGATAAGGAAGAATTTCACCCTATATAGAGAATGTTCCACAATCTAGTGTAAAATATATCGAAGAGGACCTAGGAGTGTATTCCATCTTTGCTGAAGAGGATAATACTCTTTTGGAACAAATAAATTTAGATGATGATATGTGGCATATTCACTTTGATGGTTCATGCTCTAGTGAAGATAATGGGTCTAGCATTATTTTGGTTTCTCCTGCAGGGAAAATTCATAATCTGTCTTATAGGTTAGAGTTTTCCTGTTCAAACAATGTCCTTGAATTCGAAGCTTTATTATTAGGCATTGAGAACGCCCTTAATATTGTTTGTGGCCACCTTTCAATTTTAGGAAATTCTGAGCTTGTTGTGAACATAATACATAGGATATGCTCTCCTAGCAAAAAGTTGATGGAACAATACTCCCAAACTGTTTGGGAACTTGTCTCGAACCTTCTATATTTCAACATCACTCATGTTAAGAGGGAGTTGAATTCAATGGATGATCGGTTAGCTATCTTTCTAGCCTCTCCTAATCAACAACTTTTGTTTCATAGTCCTAATTGTGATTTTCAATATCTATATCATCCATGTATTCCAGAGAATGTAGGATGTTCGAAGGCCCTCCCTAACGATGAGAGAATTTGTGTTGTCATTCAAGATGAACCTCCTAAGCCTGAAGAGATTATATCCATAGAAACTCATAAGATTCCCGAGGGCTTAACTCCTCTTGAGAGTTCGTTTTCATCGAGTGTTGTAGGAAATAAAGAGGAACAAAAAGAAGAGGATTTACAAAGGAAGGTGGTTGAAACCATCCCCCTGAACATTAGGACACATGAACCTTCAACGAATGTTAAAATAAATGTCCAATGTTATGATAAACAAGAGATGGGGTCCACCAGGATACTCGGTGAATCTCAAAATGTTTTTTCTTGGTCTTATGAGGATCTTCGTGGTTTTGATATTGGTATTGTTCAGCATACTATGGAAATAGCTAGGAAAAAACAAGAACTTGTTAACTCTGCACTGGAAGCACCCTTTCAAAATGAGTTGAGAGATTTCTTAAGGTCTATGATTATTTTTTTTGTCCACCCTGAACGGGTTCTAAATTGGGTACCTACTTCAAAGACCACAGATCATACTATAAACTACATTCATATTCGCACCTTTAGTCAGGATATTATGAGAAATCCTTCTCCCCCCTCCATACAAGAATGATTCTGCAACAGGTTGTAGAGTTACAGTTGAAGCCCTTGCTTGGTGAAATTATGGGTTATAATAAAATCAAGGTAGAAGGGGAAAATGTTCACAAAACCACTTTTATTAATAATTGTGATACTGTGTCTTACAAATTCCTTCCTTTTGGCTTAATTGATGAAAGTACCTCCTTTAAAATTCCTATACACACAACTTTCTATGAATTGGTCAGTGTCCATGCTTATCTTGATGATTTAACTATGTGCGTCAAAGGGTTGATAATTACATCAAAATTTCAAGTGTTGGGTCCTTTCCAAATCACTTTTGTCTTGTACACTAACTCATACATTTTAATATATTTACAGAGGAAATTTTTTTCCTACAACACTAACAGTCCCTGCTTGAAGTATTGTGAGGGGCCAACGTGAAAATTTCTAATGCTGATTGGATTTTCTGTATACTAGTAGCCTAGCTCTACTTTCAATTTTTGTGCTTCTTTTCTATGATTTATAATGTTTTGATTTCTGCCTTCTGAGTTAAGTTTTTTTTGTTTTTTTTCTTGCTGCGTTTCATTTCTGTCTTTTATTGTTGTTATTTTAGTTTCTACAACCTTACTTCCATCATGATTTTGTTTCTTATTATCTTTAGTTAATTTGGTCAAATATTATGTTGGATCAATTCTGCCACAGTGACACTCCTACATGTTAGCACTCTATAAAGTTTTTCCGGCTGATAGAAAAATGACAGAGGTAATTGTTTCAACCTACTCTAGAGATGGGAACTAGCCTACTCAACTCATAGAGGACTCTCTCGTGTCACTAGGTATTTCTTTGATAAGAAATGGCTAGGTTTGGTTTGTTTGGGGTTTTTATAAAGTTTTTGGTAAGGAAGAGGAGGGACACTTCGGGCTATGGAGTTGAAATTCTGAAATTGAATGAAAACATTGACTGGCCTGTAGAACTCTCTGGAGGATAAAGGCTAAATGAGGCAATGAATCTGATTTGTAAATTGAAATTTGCAGAGTGTAAAGAGGAAAGGGGAAAAACAAGTAACTGCATCAGATCATTAATAAAATGAATTCTGAATTAGTTAGGAAGAAATACACATGGTTTAAATTTCTTAAGCTGAGAGCATCAAAAGATGAATTCTGATCCTTTAACTCTCCAATTTAAACAAAAGAAAATGCAGATGGAATTAAAGAACATAGGAAATACATACAATGAGAGAAGACAAAACTCATATCACAACCATTATAATCTTTTCATAAACAGTTCAAAATGCTTATGTAGTGTATATTCACTTTAGCTCCATGGATTTACAAAATCTTCCTGCTACGAGGGTAGGCCCCTCTTTGGTCTGTCCCATCATTTCTTTTTTTCTTTGTAATAGTATATATAGGCACATTACATCAATAATGCAAAATGAATCATCTTCCCCAAAGTTCCAAAAATAGCTGTCAGTTACAAAAGAGTAACGTACAACAACCGAACTCCTAATTTCTAGGGGACATTATAAAAAAACTAACATATTTGAGATTTTTTCCTTGAAGGCCACTTGTCAATATTATTACAAAATTCTCTGACACATACTAAATTTAACCTGCAATCTATTTCATCTTGTCGGTTTCTTCTTTTAACGTATCAAGCCAGGTAAGTTGGTTTCCCCCAACACTTTTGACCACCTCAGCTTTTGCCTCTGTCTTCTGACGCTTTCTCCATTTCCTTTGGACAACTCGTGTATGGTGCTCACCTGCATATCCGTTGATGATTAAATCCTTCATGATGGGATTTAATCTAATTTCTCCACATGACCATGGTTCATCCACAAACTTTGTATGGAATTTCATTGCTAATATTTGTGCGACCAACTTCTCTTTATTCTTCATTGATGAATTTGTCATATTAGTTTAAAATCATGGTTCACTGGAGGCCACTTGGTGTATCCATTTTCCCTAGTTTTGCAGAAAGCATGAACTTATCTTCCTTAGCTGAATGATTCGACCTGTGATTACCCCGTTCTTAAATAGAATGTTAATCACCCAAAACAGAGTAATGTAACCCATGTTTTGAATGGCAATCGTCATTGAGTGCCAATCATGAAATACTGATAAGAGTACTTGCAGGTACATTGGTTTATCACATTTAGCCAATCTGTTTCGAATGATGAGCCTTAGAGTTGGTTATCTGGCGGTGCTCACCTGGCATCTCATGGACGAAAAGTACCCTAACACGTGGCATGAGGTGATTTGATCGACCGTCACTTTTCCCTTTCCACATGCAATTTTTTGGATTTCACATATTCAATGATATTAGAACATGTGACATTGAGGCGTGGTTGATCATTTTTGTGCTTACCCGATTTCCCCCCCAATAAGATTCTGGAGGTGCCACGTGTCTACAGGTTGAAACCACTATATTTTCCCAACCCTCTCTCTAGTGATTAACCTTTTCACTATTTCCTTGCCCGATATGTCTCCTGACTGTCAATTTGGGATGCTCAAGATATATGGCCCGTCGGGTCCCATCACTTCCGCGTCTTCACCAATTTTATCCCTTTCCACCAGATGTGACCCCACCTACTACTTTAACACTCCTCTATACTGATTTAGCATCCTGCCAAATCTCGAGGCTTGGATTCCAAGAAATTATTACAGTGATAGCATAGGCTCCAACTGGGGATGTTATCCTCCCTGTGAGGTAGAAAAGAACGCATAGCTCGGGTGCCTCGTCCATGGGTTGTTCCCACAATAGGTGCATACCTTATTTTAACCTGGAGACTGAATGCTAGACATACTGCTAAAAATCTAACTGAATACTTTATTCGAAAATATAAACTTGAAAATGCCCGATCATCAGGCTTATTCGCACCTACATATCCTAGCTATTGAAATGAAAATGCCAATGCATCCATACCAAAATTTTATCCACTTCTCATTTTCTTTGCACATGCTCACTCCAAAGATTGTTCATCAACAACTCGTTTGATAAATTGAATATGAATTTGAATTTTAGACTTCTAGAAATATTAGGACTATCCATTGTTTATAGCAAAGCCGCAAAGGGATCTTCCAACACATGCATAAAATAACAATCATGTATCATTTCTTCCACTGTATTCTAGTTTTCAAGCAATTGTGCTTACTAATTTCCATCAAGAGACTGAAAAGTTAGATGAGACTGTTGGGAGAAACGACCTTCTGGATTAGAAAACGACATCGGCTGAACATAAATCATCAGTGTGAAACAACCTATATTTAATGCTGACGTTGATCTACCATTATCTTCACTTCTGAGTTTACAGTCCTTCCTAGGCCTTAAATTATGATTGGTAGAATTTTCCATATAACATGCCACAGGATCATGAAAACCGTGAAAAGTTATTTCTTCTTGATGGGCAAGGACAGAAAGACAAGTCTCTTCCACAAGTGTTTGTTGTTCTATTTCTTCTGTTTTGAGAACATTTTCAAATGAAATGCCAGCAATAGATTTTTTTACCATTCCATGCATATAAAAAAAACATGCATACATCCTTGAACATATTCAAATATGGCAGCCATACTATGTGCATCAGGGCTATCCTCTTATTCATCAAACAATTCTGATTTGGTTTTATTAAACTTCTGGAAATTTTCTTGAGGACAGTCATTTTGGCTTTCACGTGAATGAATGGAAATAAGTTCATGCTCATGATCTTATTTCAAATGTGAAAATCTAACACCATGGACTATTTCACAGCCTAGAGTTCCCAGGGATGTAGTTTCAGAATCCTCATCCATGCCTAGGCCAGTTAGAAATTGGACCACCATGTCATTCTCAGGGGAAGAAAGACAACTTTGAAATACTTTGTCTTGTTGGAAATATTGTTGCATATCTATATTAGGTTTTTCAGGGGAAGGGAAATGACCTTCAACAACAATTTCTTGATCAACTTCATCTTCATTTTTAGGTTGGTAACTGAGCACATGCTGCAATTCTGAACTAAAATAGCCTCTCATGTAATCAACTACATGATCATTTGACACATGTGAAGGTCATGGATATTCCTCATTGACAACCATTTTCTTATGTAAAGCAGTGTTGTTGCAATCATACTTTCCTGCTTCTTTTGTTTCCTCATGATTTTCTTTCAATGACTCAAAGGAAGAAAAACACAATGGAAAGGTCCTTTCACCTGATTCAAAACCTTCTTCATTTTCTTCACTGTTGTCATAAGCACATTTTTCGATTTCTTTGGATTGTTGAACACACTCATTTTCATATTCATCTTCAACCAATGGCTACAATTTTGTACTGACAAGACCTTCTACATAAAAAGTAACAGGGTGTTGTCCCTTGACCAAGTTTTGGGAACACTTGGTCACATTTGACCATTTTTGGGACTTCAATAGCCTTTTGAAGATGGAGTTCCAGACGAAGAAGAGATCATGGGATCTTGACCCACTTTTGGGCCCATTTTGGGTTTTGGGAATATGTAATGGGAAAGGGATGTCATCTCGTGGGTTCACCCACGCTTAGGCCCACTTTTGTAAATGTATAAATAGATGTCTAGGAATCTAGTAGATTATTGTATTGTATCTATGTGATATAGGCTAAGTGCCAAGAAGGGATCTGTGTGATCGAGAGTTTTGGGCATTCTGTGTAGACTTGCAGAGCTTAGTGCAAGTCCCTATGTGAAGATATAGAAGGCTTTGTGTTGAAAGGAAAGGAAGAAGGATCTAGCGAGCTACGCAGATCTTTTGTCCTGTGAAAAGTAAGGGTTTCTACGACTCTGTGCTTGTAATTGATTGGCCGACGATAATAAAGAATAAGAGTTGGTGAATGTAGCCCCAGGGTGGGGGTGAACCACGTAAATTTGTGTGTTATGCTCTATGATTTGACTTGATGTGTTTATCTCTGCTTTGGCTAAGTGATTTGATATATTTAGATAGATCTACTTATGCTTTGTGCTTCATTAGATGTGTATGAATAGTATATCTAATATGTATGAAGATGCTTAGTGCTGATCTACTGGATCCGATCTCTTTTACTATTGCTAAGTACTAAGATACCTTAGATCTAAGTGAATGCCATGATGCTCTGTGCTATTTGTGAAGTACAATAAGTATCGAATATTGATGAATGGTCGATGCTAAGTTCTTTGTAAGTGTTATAATCACATATCTGTGTCCCATATTAGGTTACAGACACTTGAGTCCTACAACCATCGCTGCCTCTACCTCGGGTGAGACTTCATCTACTTCACAGGTGTTTCTCAAAGGGTCGATAGTTAGGGTTTTTTTGCTGCACTCTTGTAGCATTGAACCCTAGTTTTGCTCCTGTGTCAACAAATGGTTCCATTTTTGGGACTAAGGGAAAAAAAGCCTTGTGCAAAGATTCATCCTGAAACTATGGAAGCTCTGTGCATGGATCTGTGCCCTAGTGTGCAGTATTCCACTTGATCTGAAAATATATGTGCTAAATAAAGAAGGCCATATCTTAAGAAAAGAAGTAAGATATGAATGCTTTGTGCTCTAATAAAAGTAAAAGTGGAAGTTTATGAAGAAAATAGATCAGATCTGCAGAAAAGAGAAACAAATTTTTGCAGGTTAGCTACCACAATCCTAGTGTGTAGTAAAAAAGAGGATGAGGATCATTTAAAAGAAAGAGAGGATTAACCCTATGTTACAGTTTCAGAAAATCAAGCCATCTAGCTAAGGAATTCCTTGGTGGAAGACCTAGTTGTCTCTGTTGTAAATCTATGGACCATTAAGTATTCGATTACCCTAGAATGATTGCTAAGATTGAAAGAATGAATTTGAATGAAGAAAACCTTAAGACATATCCAGAAATAGTAGAACCCCAGAAGGAATCAG
Organism: Picea glauca; assembly: GCA_000966675.3. Classification (NCBI taxonomy): domain Eukaryota; kingdom Viridiplantae; phylum Streptophyta; class Pinopsida; order Pinales; family Pinaceae; genus Picea; species Picea glauca. The sequence continues at coordinate 1,016,099 of JZKD02S1809131.1, forward strand.
AGAAGGTATTTATACAAATGAAAGACACCTTGACTGATCACCAACATGTTAAGTTATCAGAGATATTTAAAGAAAAGGAATGCATCGAAGTAAGAATAAGGGACTTCGACATTGACTGTGTTCTAGATGAAGAAACACAAGTGAACATTATGCCAGAGAGAACTTGGGAAGCTATAGGGAGGTATGCTATGATTCCTTCATTAGGAGGAATAGGACTATTCAGAGGAAAACTAGTAACCCTATGTGGAAAGCTCACTTAGATATCTCTGAATTCCAATGGAACTTCAACTGAAGAAGATTTTGAGATTTTCAAATTTATTGAGGACAGTGCCTCATTTACTATGTTACTTGGAAAACCTTGGATTGAAAGAGATCAAGCTAGAAAGAAGGAAGAAGAAAAGGTTTTAGAACAACAGAGACAAGAGTTAAAAGATTTCATGACCAGAAGGATTGCACAGTTGATTGAAGAACAAGAGAACAAATCAAAGCTAATTGACACTAGAAGCCCAGATGTCAAAGATGAAAGAGAATTAGAGGACTCACAAAATATTGAAGTATCTATCTCAGATATAGAAGAAGTATTACCCCTGAGTCTTAGGAGAGAATCTCAGTAGTGTGAAGTGACTATGTCCAAGGAAAATAAGAATCAGAATGGGAAGAGAATCACCGAGACAAAGCTCACTGGAAAGAAGACTAGGAAGTTAAGTAAAAAGAGATCTAAGATCGACAGGCTAAAAAAGATTCTAGAGAGAGCCTCACAAAAGGAAAACTTGTAGAATTTGAACTTCGTCGAGATATCAGACCAACGACATAGGTCACTTCGTCGAGGCAAAGAAATATATCCATTAGAGGCTGATATATCTGTTCGACTACCACTCTGAATGAGTCAGAAATAATTGATGGTTCGCCACTAGACCATTGGACCGTGCCATAACCAACATAACACAAATTAATGAGGCTCATACCCATTGCATAGAAAATGGTTGCCAAGATTGCCTATATATCTCGTCACACCATGCCTGAAGAACACTTTTTCCAACTAAGAATTTGAAGCCCGTAGACTAGCAAGTGTATACAATGATCATCACGCCCCTCTTTTTCATTCCTATGCAGTGTTTAAGATCATTCTAACCCCAATAATTTAGCCCGAGTGCATATGTCTGACGAGCTCACCGCAGTCAAAGAATCCGTAACAGAAATTCTGCTTGATTTAATGACTGAGAGATTCATGTCGGAAAGAGGAGTATCCACAGGAGTTCAAGCATCATCAACGAGAGGATTGCCAGCCTCTCCGTTCACTGCTCGAGCCGAACCATCCCGATAGGCCTATGAGAAGTGTGCTAAACACAGAGACAATATCGTGAATTCCAAGCTGATTCTGAGCATTCTACCTCCCTACCTACCCCCTCTAAGAAGCCCCATCAACCGGGATAGTGTGTCGAGAGATTTTGACTATGATTTGGTCACGGTGTACCTCCTAAACGGTATACATGCAGTTCGAGCCAACCAGGATAATCTCGCAACATTGAAGTTCAGTGACATCAACCTTGGCGACAGGAAGGCTTACAACATGCTCACCTCGCACAAGTATCTGACCATAACTAAAGGAAAGAATTCAAATATCATCCCACAATCATGGACCCATAACCTTGCGCAATCCACACTTCTCAATGTGATGAAGATACGGCACTTTGGCAAGCATCAGGAGGTGAATTCATGTGTAAAGTTAATGTGGTCCTGCTACCATGGAGGATACTTATGGTTGAACCATCACATCACTGTGGATCCAACCTTGATCAATCGGATCACAAGGCTGAGCATGCAGGGCCCTAACCCACAAGACTTTTAACCTGGAAAGACCTTAGACTGAGCATTAGTGCAAAGAATCAAAGAAACTTATGGATATGTCAATAAGGGCACGCGAGGTTACAAGGTAGCCTCTATATAGAGTGGCACAGTGTGCCTTGCATGTCAGTTGATTGCAGGAAAGTTAGTTCGCAAGAAATGACCCACCCATGTGACTGGATTCATAGTTGATCTCGTAGGGAAGTGTGTAGAAAAACTTAAGATGAATTGGGCGCAATACCTTGTAAACCAACTAGAGCTTGATTGTAGAGAAGCATAAGACCAAGGGTATGAGTTCCACTTTAGCTGGCTTCTCATATTGATCGCTTTCATTGCATGGGAGATGTCGGAAGGTGCGACCTTATCGGACATATATCCCTTTGAAACTTTGGCTATGAAGTTCAACACCTTATGGTACTCTAATTATATGAACAAGCAGTGGAAATATAACGTCGTATTCCATACTTACTACAACTAGTTGAAGCAAGCCATCCAATCCGAGCCTTGGATGACCCCGAATACCCTCCATAGGTTTTGGCCCTTAATGAAGTTCAACATGGACCTCCACTCTATTTATATAATAGCGTGCACTAATGAGCACAAGCAACAGTTGCAGTCATATTACAAGTTGATCGAGGAATACATCGAAGAGATCACCAAGGACTGGTCGGTAGACCTTCTCATTCCAGCCAACCTTACGGAGTTGTCTGATGTAGACAACCTGGAAGCTACACAGGATACACCCATACCTAGCAAGACGAAGAATCTTTAAGAGGTTCGCAATGTAGACAGTGCATCTGCAAGGGCTACCTCTATCACACTAGATGAAGGGGATGATGGCGAAGAAATAGAAGGCACAAAAATTGAACAACAAAAAGGTGAATTACCACAGCCTAGGGATGAATAGGACTCGTCAAAGAAGAGGAAGGTTTAACATCTGAAATCTTCCTCCCAGAAGAAACCTAGAACCCCTGTAACCAAGATGCAGACTAACCTCACATTGGATGATTTTAATTTCATCATTGTAGCTATGAACGATGCTTCACAAGAGATATTAGAGAATAAGGAGGTGAAGCAGAAGCAAATGTATAATCATATCGAGATTGAAATCCAAGGAGTGCAGCAGACACTTCAGTCTAGATGCATAGTCTCCATTGTGCCTCTTACAACAAGAACAGTAGAACCGGGAGATGAGCCAGCTCAAATCTACCGAATTGTTGATATGGTCAAATCTCACCTTCAACGAGCTCAAGAAGACACAATGCAAGCCACCCAGGCTTTGAAACAGGTACAGGGAGTACTTTTCAAGTAGCGCAGTGCTACCAAACGAGAAAAACTTTCTCTTTAAGTACAGTGGGACAAAGAGAAAGCAGAGCTACAACAAGACAAGGAGAATTTGCTCACAGAGAAACTCGAGATAAAGGAACTGGTCAACATAGCACTTTTCTCTGTGACAGTCATCAAAGTCTAGACAAAAGAACAGGTTCCACAGTAGGTGGCACAACTAGAAGGAGTGATCCAACAGCTTTAGCAGCGCATCGTAGATCTGGAACTTCATACTATGCCTGAGACTCCTCAAGAAACTAGAGACCTAAGAGAGGCAACTACTCACAGTGCAGTTGGCATAATGAAAGATCTTGCCTTGGAGTGCAAGTAGTTGAGCTCTAGGAGCGCTCAGATGTATGAAAACCTCATGGAGAATCCAGAGTTACAAGCATTGGAGTTGCAACTCCAAGAAGCAAAGAAGAATGTAGATATGTTACAAGCACAGTTGAAGGCCTTGCCACCAGTAGAAAGAATGAAGAGGTTTCCAAAGAACCGCATGGCCCAACAACAGATCCACATGATTTAGAGTAAAGTTATGGAAGTCTCTCAATGAATTCAATCAATGCAAGAGAAGGCATGCCAACTGTCCACTGAAGTTGAAAACCAAGGAGTAGAACTTGAACAGGTTGTGAGTGCAATAGAACAATGCCTAGAAGGACCAGTCAATGACGCACTCATCCAGGAGTTCACTGAGCAAGAGGCAGTAGCATTGCATTAGGTTGAAGCAGCTCGAGCTAATATTGAGGCATTTGAGGTGGAATTGCTTAGACCAGAGTGACTCGAGATGAGTCACAGGTGAGTGTTGGGGGCCTATTGGCCCTTGACCAAGTTTTGGGAACACTTGGTCATATTTGATTGTTTTTGGGACTTTGACAGCCTGTCCCATATTTGATTACATATTCCCATTTTGGGTTTTGGGAATATGTAATGGGAAAGGGATGTCGACCCGTGGGTTCACCCATTCTTAGGCCCACTTTTGTAAATGTATAAATAGACATCTAGGAATATAGTAGATTATTGTATTGTATCTATGTGATATAGGCTAAGTGCCAAGAATGGATCTGTGTGATCGGGATTTTTGCACATTTTGTGTAGACATGCAGAGCTTAGTGCAAGTCCCTATGTGAAGATATAGAAGGCTTTGTGTTGAAAGGAAAGGAATAAGGATCTAGCAATTTGCGTAGATCTTCTATCATGTGTAAAGTAAGGGTTTCTACGGCTATGTGCTTGTAACCGATTGGCTGACGATAATAAAGTAGAAGAGTTGGTGGACATAGTCCCAGGGTGGGGGTGAACCATGTAAATCTGTGTGTTATGCTCTGTTCTTTGACTTGATGTGTTTATCTCTACTTTGGCTAAGTGATTTGATATATTTATATAGATCTACTTATGATTTGTGCTTCATTAGATGTGTATGAATAGTAGATATGATATGTATGAATATGCTTAGTGTTGATCTACTGGATCCAATCTGTTTTATTGTTTCTAAGTACTAAGATACTTTAGATCTAATTAAATACTGCGATGCTCTGTGCTATTTGCGAAGTATAATTAGGATCGAATATTGATGAATAATCGATTCTAAGTGTTTTGTAAGTGATATAATCACAGATTTGTGTCCCATCTTAGGTTGCAGACACTTGAGTCCTACAACCACCCCTGCCTCTACCTCGGGTGAGACTTCATCTTCTTCGCAAGTGTTGCCGAAAGGGCCGGTAGTTAGGGTTTTGTTGGTTCTCTCTTGTAGCGTTGAACCCTGGGTCTGCCCCTGTGCCAACACAAGGTCATCAACCACATGAGAATATTGCTGCAATATCTTGTCAATTTTTTCTAATGAATCAATGAGATTTGTCCTCAACACACATTCATATGCTTCAATGATAATCTTAAAATTTTATTTCAATAATTTAAATGAAGAAAATCATAAAGGTAAAGAATTCCCTTCAGATGATTCAATACTTTCTTATTTGCAATTGTGATATGTAGGCTGATTTCTCTCATGGAACTGTTTAAAAGGAACATTTTCTGATAGAAAACATACAACTAGTTGTTCTAGGAAGTCAACATCACAATCATCATCATATTCATCATATATAGTAAAATCAGCAACATTTGCAATGTCATCTAACAAGAAAAAACTTGGAACATCAACCTTCTCTTCAACAAACTGATTTGCAAACTCATTAGCATTAAAAACTTCAAGAGGACCTATGATATTATCAAATCTATGCTCAATATTCCAATCAATTGTTTTATATTCATATTCACTTTCATATTCTTGACCATTCAACCCCCTCATTTCGAATATGTTCACATGCTTGGATATTGTGTTGAATCTCCTGAGCATCATTAAACATTTGTTGTAAGGACTTAGGTCTTCTTTCCATCAGGAGGAAAGACAAATATGGATGAAGAGTTGTTGTATAATGGAGCATGGTGGCATCTTCAGTGGGTTGAATTTCTTTGGGCAAATTGTAATAAATACTAGAAAATCTCCTACTGAATATAGAAATAGTTTCACGACTTGTCTTTTTTAAGGCATATAACTCTGTAAGCTGTAGATCCAAAGATTTCTTCTTGCCCCAAAACTTTAAAAAGACATTCTTCAATTCATCCCATGAGATAATTGTCTCTGGTTGCAAATGTTTAAACCAGTCTTTGGTGTCCCCTTTCAAGGATTGAGAGAAGACCCTCATACAAACATCATCATGGTCAATCTCAAACAAATCTATAAAATGTTGAAACCCTTGGATGTGTTTTTCAGCTGAGATAACATTGTGTTCCCCATCAAACATAGGTAGGTACTCACAGTACTTTGGAGGAAAATCATGAAGGATGTGAGGTAATTTTAAAGGTTTGTATCTATGTTGAGTCTTGGAGGGTGTTGGATCAAGTACATGAGGTGAAATATCAACCTTGGTTTCATGAGGCTCATGAACTTGGTCATGGTTATCATATGGATTAGGTTGGAGATTTTGATCAGAGTCAGTAATAAACTGAGGATATATTTGTATAATATTAAGAAGAGGATATGCCATTTTAGGATTATCATGATCATTATTTTCATGCAGTAGGTGAAGAAAAAATTGTCTAGCATGTTCAAGAAAGGACCAGAGGAAACTTATAAAAAACAATAAAATTCCTTGGAAAAAATCCAATTTTAAGTACTTGTTTTCTTCCATAATGGCTTTTCATACCTCTGTCAAGGGATCTCATCTTCCAGTGGAGTTTGTAAATCACATTTGAATCTTGAGTGGAGTCACCAATAATGTTTTGGAAGTTGGATTCTGCATTGAGAGTGGAGTTTCCATTTAAAATTTAAATTTATGGATTCTTCTACTAGTGGAATCACCTTCAAACTGATCTTTTGATGTGTGGAGTCGCCATAATAGGAATACAACCAATATGTGCCTAAGCATCTATTTCTCTCAGAACTTAGAACTCAACCATGTCGTTCTTTCCCAGGGAAAAATTTTCAATTTCATCCCTGGCAACGACGCCATAATGTTAGCACTCTGTAAATTTTGTCCAGCTGATAGACAAACGACAGAGGTAATTGTTTCAACCTAATTTAGAGTTTGGCACTAGCCTACTCAAATCAGAGAGGGCTCTCTCGTGTCACTGGGTATTTCTTTGATAATCGGTGGGTAGGTTTGGTTTGTTTGGTGTTTTTATAAAGTTGTTGGAAAGGAAGGGGAGGGACACTTTGGGCTATGGAGTCAAAATTCTGAAATTGAATGAAAACATTGACTTGCCTATAGAACTCTCTTGAGGATAAAGGATAAATGAGGCAATGAATCTGAGTTGTAAATTGAAATTTGCAGAGTGTAAGAGGAAAGGGGAAAAAAAATTAAATGCATCAGAGCATTAATAAAATGAATTCTAAATTAGTTAGGAACAAATACACATGGTTTAAATTGCTTGAGCCGAGAGCCTCACAGGACGAATTCTGGGCCTTTAACTCTCCAATTTAAATAGAAGAAAATGCATATGGAATTAAATAACACAGGAAATATATACAATGAGAGAAGAAAAAACACATATCACCACCATTAGAATATTTTCATAAACAGTTCAAAATGATTCTGCAGTGTATATTCACTTTAGCTCCATGGATTTACAAAGTCTTCCTGCTACGAGGGAAGGCCCCTCTTTGATCTGTCCCACACTTTATTTTTTTCTTTGTAATAGTATATATAGGCACATTACATTCAAAATTCAAAATGAATCATCTTCCCCAAAGTTCCAAAAATAATTGTCAGTTACAAAAGAATAACTTACAACAACCGAACTCCTAATTTCTAGGGGACGCTATAAACAAAACTGACATATTTGAGATTTTTTCCTTGAAGACCACTTGCCAATATTATTACAAAATTCTCTGACACATACTAAATTTAAACTGAAATCTATCTCATCTTGGCAATTTCTTCCTTTAACTTATCAAACCAGGCAGGTTGGTTTTCCCCAATGCTTTCGACCACCTCAGATTTTACCTTTGTCTTCTGATGCTTGCTCTGTTTCCTCTAGACAACTTGTGTATGGTGATATCCTTCGTATCCATTCATGATTAAATCCTTCATCATGGGATTTAATCTAATTTCTCCACCTGACCATGGTTCATCCACAAACTTTGTATGAAATTTCGTTGCTAATATTTGTGCGACCAACTTATCTTTATTCTTCATTGATGAATTTGTCATTTTATTTGAAAATCCTGGTTCACTAGAGGCCACTTGGTCTGTCGTATCCATTTTCTATGGTTTTTTATAAAGTGTGAACTTATCTTCCTTAGTTAAATGATTCGACCTATGATTACCCCGTTCTGAAATAGAACGTTAATCACCAAAAAAAAAGTAATGTAACCCATGTTTTGAATGACAATCATCATTGAGTGCCAATCATGAACTACTGACAAGATTACTTGCAGGTATGTCAGTTTATCACATTTTTCCAATCTATTTCGAATGATGAGCCTTCAAGTTGGTTATCTGGTGGCTCTCAACTGACATCGCATGGACGAAAAGTACCCAAACAAGTGGTGTGAGGTGATTTGACCGGCCGTCACTTTCCCCTTTCCACATGCGATTTTTGGATTTGACATATTCAATGATATTATAACATGTGACATCGGGGCATGCTTGAGAAGTTTCACACTTACCCTCTTTTCCCCTCGATATGCTTCTAGAAGACCCACGTGTCTATGGGTTGAAACCATGATATTTTCCTCGACCTGCTCTCTAGTGCTTAACCTTTGCACTATTTCCTTGCCTGATATGTCTCCTGACCATTGATCTAGGCTGCTTGAGATCTATGGCCCGTTGGGTCCCATCACTTCTGCATCTCCACCAATTTTATCCATGTCTGCCAGATGTGACCCTATTGTTGTGGGTGGGAAATACCTACTACGGACTAGCATTAAGGGCTTTATCATGCATGCATAAATGACCTAAAGTATCCTACTTCTTACCAACATCCCAATCATAAACCCCATTATTCATATGCAAATACAAGGTTAAAGAGATCAAATTATTGTACCTTAGTTTCTGCGTTTGATGTCAATCCCTTTAACGTTTGGTCGCTCCTTGACTGCGACTCTCCTCACAATGTTGACATGCATTCATAATAGACAAACAAATAACTCCACGTGCATATGATCTATAAACTAATGGGTTAGAGATTCTATCAAAATATAATCAATCTTTAAACATTTGAAAACCTCATATGGTGGGACGGGAAAAGTACTTTTTTTATTAATATCACAAGAATACCTTACAATAGTGAGATTGGCCACTGCTCCTCAAATTTGGTCCTGGTCTCCTCTTCAACTGTGCTCCAACTTCTTTCATTTACACTTCTCTTCACACAATAGTTGCAAAAGGTTGGGGCAAGGGGAATGCTAAATCGGGTATAGTTTCTTTGTTATGATTTTCCTCTTTTCAAATGGGACCCCTACCCCTTATTTTATAGGCTAGAAAGGGCTAGGTATTTGGTCAAGTGACTGGCTATGGGCGGTCAATCGATTTAGTTAACTTACCCAAAACTGTCTGTTCCATATGCAACTTTCCATTTTTCATGCTTTTTAGGTATACACGGGCTGTAGTGGGTCAGCCAGCGTACACATGCATGTAGTAGTGGAGAAAGGTGTGTATGCCTTCAAAAGGGGTGTTTTTTAAGAAGTTGTTCAGTAGTGGCTTTGGAAAAGAAGGAAAATGATATGGTCTAATTCTAGGTAAGCATGTATGGTGCAATTTAGGGTTATAACAGATGCCCCCTAATGTGTGAGGTCAGAAGAGAATATGATGGCCAAAATACATTATCAATCTTCACCAACGTACCAAACAAGTGAGCCTAGGGACCAGAATTCAGGAGGTTCCATATGAAAAATAACAATTTTCTCACCGAGGCGGGCATACCCATGCTCAGAATGAAATAAAATCATGGTTACCAATTAAATATACTGTAGATCCATGTCATATAACTATATAAAGTGTAGCTGCAAGCAATACACAACGAATCTACATCTTGAAATAAAAAATATATACAAGTATAGTATCCATCTTCAAGAAGCGAATGAGGCCTGATGGATAGAGATAAGGCCTTCAGAGCTCGAGAAACAACTTCAAAATATTCACAACTCGAGTAGGAGTGTAATATGAGTGTACTACTTCACTACCTAGAGGTATTCGACAACTTGTTAAGAACGGACTAGAGGATTTTGATGATCAGGTTGAGGGATTCATGGAGTTCAAAGAAAGACTTGATTGGGATTTTGGGATGATCGGGCATGAGGATAAGAAAAAATCTATAGAGGGGGGTGACTCAAGCTTGGTAATAACTTCCCTTAGACAATAACATGACAAAAGATGAGACTCGGGAAGAATGATATTTTGACATAAGTTCAGGATGCAAGAGGCACCACAAACTCTCCACATGTTTGGAAGAATAACCAAACAGAGGACACAAATCTATGTAGTGAGAACAACTTCCTAAGGTCATGTTAAATCTCAAGGATTGAAGAACAAATGGAAGGATGTGCTTTGTCCAAGGGAGACTCATTGTGCTGCCAATAAAAAGAAAATACTTTTCCCTTCCTCTTTTTGGGGTATATTTGTTTTTTTTTTGTCTTTTTGTCTTTTTCAATAATTTTGGAAAGCTTTGAAAAATAATAAAAGAATTCTACGTTACAAAGGAGGATCGAGTGTCACATACATACTAGTTATAAGCACATGGAACACATGGATGCTCAGGGAAAAGGGACATATGCAGGAAAAGGACACTCGAGAAAAATGTACCATGGGCAAAAGGTGTCAAGACGGAGAGGCAAAGTGCTACAGGGCTTGCATATAAGGCATTCTTCAGATGGTTCAGTTGAGAGCAACATGGAGCCGGCATTAGGCCAAAGACGCAGGTATGCAAACACGATTAATAAGACACACAATGATAATGTCCTTCGATGTAATTTTAATGAGCCCAGAGAAGGTAAGATCGATGATTTTTCATATTTAGAGATTCTGAAAAAGCATAAAAGGAGACTCCACTGGGGTATGTTTTTCGAACATAGTCATGTCAGTTCGAAAAAGGGGTAAACTAGCACTGACCAGATGTCTATTCAAAACCATTTTAATGAGTGTGATAAAGACAAGATCACTCAACAATTTTTTCATTTTTAAGGAGTATGAAAAAAGCTTAACTATGGACTACTTCAGGAATGTTCTTCTGGGAAATTTTAACGAGTGTGAAATAATAAGGTCACTCAATGATCTTTTCAATTTTAAGGAGTCTGAAAAGATCTTAACTATGGACTCTGTGGGGGTTCCTTTTTCGTAAATTTAGTCCCTTAGGCCTGAAAAAGGGGTAAAATTATACCTGAGAATACTCTTCTAGAGAACTGAGGCCCTTAGAGTATACCTTTGTTCGTACGGTTGACCATCTAGACCGAAAAAGGGGTAAACTACCACTGGATAGATGTGACTTCAAATTTTATTTTAGCGAGCGTGAACGTCAACAAGATCGCTCGACAAACTTTTCATTTTTAGAGGGTCTGAAAAGGGCTTAAAAGAAGACTCGTTGTGTTTTGGGAGTCCTGAGGGTGAGGTCAAGAGTGATAATGCATCATGCAAATGAGGATCAAACTCATAATCAGGATAAAACTAATAAGGACTCTCAATCCTATAGTCATTAATGACATCATGGACGCCAAAATGCAACCAGGATCTATCTAGGGAATCCATGAAGGGTTAGGCTCTACCACTAAAATACAACACTTCTAAAGCAACAATGATGGTTTTGTGTCGCAATTCGATGGGATCAATCCTATGGCGTAGTGATAAAGATAGTGAGATGAAGAAAGTAGAGGTGGAATCCTAACTTAAATGCAACAAGTTGGAAAAATGACTTTTTACCAAAGGACCTTTAAAAAGACCCAAATCTCCAAAAAGTTTCCCAATACCCAAAGTAACACTTATCATAACAATCCATAGAAAACTCCTAAACCATACTAAATGATTTTCAATTTAGAAAAAATGACAAAAGGGTCCAAAAAATGACAAAAAGGGGCCAAAAAATCTAGAAATAGAAGTTGGCAGCTCATTATCACCATTGTTAATTGAGAAATTGACTAAAAGCCAAAAATACCCCTTTGTGAAAAGAATTGATTCTGGGAGATTCAATGGACGAAATGAACTTCTGCTTGGACCAAGTAAGTGCATACTAACCCCCCTTTCATATCAATTTTTCATTTATGCATTTTTTTTTTTTTTATGAGGGGGCACTGACCTTTAAAAAGGTTGGCCCTACGTATATTCAGGTTGTCTTATGACAACCCATGTGTGCATTCGTGCAGAGGAAATACTAAAGGTGTGCACATGTGACTGTGTGCATTATAGCCTGCGTATACCCTCTAAGATAAGAAAAAATTTAAAAAATTCAAGGGCTAATCCCCCCTGGACTTTGTCAATTGCAGAATGTATATCCACTGGAGGGAGAGAGAGAATGAGGAATTTGATGATGCGGTCTCAGATGACCCTGATGTTGTAGCTACACTAGCTCAATGTGGCTTATTTAAGTTCTTCTAGAGTGCATTTATGTGGGCACAACCTAGGTTGTTGAATGCCTTTATCGACTACTGGCACCCAGATGCAGAGGCATTCATGCTTGAGGGACAGTCGTTGACTCCAACGACTAAAGATATCTACTTTTTGGCTGGCCTCTCAAGGAGAGGGGAACCAGTCAACCTTCACACTTTTCCTTCTGGGCCTCACAACATAGCAGAGTTGATTAACCTCCACTGAGAGGCAGGTACTAACATGGTGGGCACTTAGGTGTCGGTTCATAAGATCAACAACCTATCGTTGAAAGAGATATTTCTACTCATTCAAAATATTAATGGATCCACAGCTTTTCACCAGGCTTCCTGGGCACACATGAATTGTGTGGTTCAGTACTTAAATGCACAACTTTTTGACTAGAGTACTACATTACTAGACTGCATGAAAAGGCAGTTGACAGAGTGTCGGATGTGGAGGCACATAAAAATTGGGTTTGGTACTATCCTTTCTGCATTCTTCTTCGAGAGGGTGCCTAGTCTGAGTCCGAGGGATATTGTATGAGGGCACGTAGCCTCTTATCCAGTAGTAAACAGATGGGCAACGTTGTTTCCACGACAGGGGGGAGGGAGGACTATCGATGCCTTCGATGACAAGTTTTTCTATTGGCGGTCTTGGCAAATTCCGGTGACAAAGGACTATACTTATGCCAGAATCGACTTTTCCAGGGACCTTGACATGGGTGTACCTCCTGGAGTGGTACGAGGAGAGATAGGTAAGATTTATTTTCAAAGTTATTTGATTTTTTATGTTGTTTTTATATATATCATTTTTTTTTTGTATACCAAAGTGTCTGACATGTATGTCTCCGTTGTGTGCAGACGTGGGACCAATGCATCCAGTGGATTTTTTGAGGACCAGGCGGCGTCATCACCCAAAGGCAAGAGAAGATGGGGCCACTGGACTAGTAAGAGCAGTAGGGGGGCCTCCAGCCAGTGAGGAAGAGATATTTTTGAGGTGGGTAGAGAGGAACCTTACCACTCTTACTTGTGTAGTGCCCATGGTAGATATCGAGGATTTTCCACCATCTATGTAGCCTCACGTAGTTGGGGTGCCACGGAATTGGGTCCATCTTTTTTGATGTTTGGAAAACACTGTTGTACACTATGGCTGAGCCAAAAGGCCCCACCCTTAGCTAGGCTATATTATTCATGTGCTAAGAGAACTTATGTATATTTTTTGAGGGCATAAGCCCTACAACTCCTATTGTACCTATTTTTGAGGTGCTCGTGCCCACCCTTGTACTCTGGCACTTTTTCCGATATATATATTCATGTTTTCATCTCTTCATGTTTTATGGATTATATTTACAATTGTATTTACATGTACATGTGTGTGTCTTTATTATATGTTTGAAAGATGCCAATCTAATATGTGATTAGCTAGAATATATGTAACTTGATTTAATCTCCTAGGAACATGAAAATATGTAATATAATCAAAGCTTCGTTCTAAGAGACGTACCCTAAGGAACTTTCAGTGTAGAGTAGGATCATGAACAAGGTAGGCTCCATTTAATTGAGACACAACTATCTAAGCGTCTAAATAGACCTGTAGGTGAGAGATACCAAGTGACAAAGCATCATGAAGCAACTCAATAACTATGTTATATTCGGCGACATTGTTTGTGGTGTCGCCTAAACATATACCTCTTGAAGATAGCAACTGGCCCTGAGGTGTAAAAATAACCCAGGCTACGGAGGAAAGCCTCCAAGTGTGCCATCTAGCTCCATCCACGAACCCAATGAACACCTCTAATTCACTTGACATATACCATAGGAACATTTCCCTCAAAGTCCACCAGATGATAAGCACCCTTTCTTAGAATCTCTTTAACAATGAAATCTCTGAACCACATGGGTTTGAACTTTCCTGCCCCTAGGGGATCCTTATCTTGGTCATAGACCAGGACAAGGTCGCCTTCAAAGAAAATTCAAGGACGAATGGAACGATCATATTGACACTTGAACTTTTGTTTGTGATGTTCATTAGCTAAGGCTGCATCATGACGTTTCTCATTGAGCTACTCAAGATATAATAAATGCTCATCAAGTGGTGAAGTGTCTGACAATAATTTTACTTCTAAATTTAAATATGGGATCTAGCATTCTATGGGCAAGACAACTTCCAACCCATAAATGAGTTGAAAAGGTGAGAAATCAGTTGCAGTCTTAATAGATGTTCGGTAAGCACATGATGTCGAATTGATCGTTTGTTGTAGAATGGTTTTAAGATATTTGTTTATAGCTTCCACCTGACCATTCGCTTGGGGGTAGTAGGGTGATGAATGTTCCTGTCGCAACCCAAGCTTTGACTTTAACTTGGTCATCATTTTGTTCTGAAAGTGACTGCCATGGTCAGTGACAATATCTCTCAGGACGTCGAACCTTGCTATTATCTGGTTGAACAAAAAGAGAGTTGATGTCTCCCCGTCATCTATGAATGTTGGCATAGCTTCAACCCACTTGGTGAATTATTCTACTGCTATGATGATATAGCGGTGCCCCCTTGCTGAAGGGGGGTTGCATGTAGTGTAATCAATCCCCCATTTAGTGAAGGGACCAATGGTGATAATGGGAAACATGGGAGCAGGGTGTGCCCTCATCTTCCGAGAGAAGATCTGACACGGGTGGCACTTCTTGACCGATTCAACACAATCTTTGATCAATGTCGACCAGAAGTAACCAACTCGTAGAATATTTTGGGTTGTTGCCAACCAAGACAAATGACCGCCACATGCTCTAGTGTGGAAATCGTTAAGAATGATTTCCACTTCTTCATGAGTGAGACATCGGTGAAGGATGCAGTCTACACCTCGACGATACAACATGTCCTTGAGTATGAGATAGTTCTTATCCTGATGGTGTATATGGCGACTCTCATCATGAGAAGTAGAGGTGGGACACTTCAAAGTTTGGAGATAGACAAGGACATCTCCATACCAGGGGTTAGAAGACATTATCAAAAACATGTCTCCTTTGATAGGCGACTCGTCGGGTATAACATCACCTGATTCAACTGGAAGTTCCGATATGAGTTCTGCGAAGACCATCGACTTTTTGGATTTCTCCGAAACGAACTCCAAGTCAAATTCCTAAAGGATAACTATCCATCTACTGATCTTTCCGTCGATGACTCATCATGTCAATACGTATTGAAATGAGTTCATGATGGCAATGACGGTGGTCTTGCAAAACAAAATGTAATGGCGGAATCGTTGGACAACATGGACTGTTGCCAACACAAGTTTTTGAATATGGGAACAATTGAGTTCTGGTCCAACTAGGCCTCGGATCAGGTAATAAATCACGTATTCTAAGAGTAAATCATCCTCCTGAACTAAGACCATATCGATGGTTGACTCTGTAGTGGCCAAGTATAATAGGAAATCTTTATTATAAGTGGGTGGCCGAAGCAGAGGGGTAGATATGAGGGCATGTTTCAATGCTTCGAAAGAGCATTGAGTGGCTTCATCCCAATGAAAAGGAACGTCCTTCTTCAATAAATGCATAAAACCCTTTGTAATCTTGGCTTTGCAATGAAACGTCGTAAAAATTTTGATTTCCCTTACAGAATTTGAAGTTGAGGTATAGTGCACGTGGGAGGCAATTGAACTATTGCCTCAACCTTTAGAGGATCGACCATGATCCCTGTTGTTAAAACTATCAAGCCTAGAAGATGACCCGATGGGATGCAAAAACTACACTTGTTTGGATTCAAGTGGATTCGGTAGTAGTGAAATCATTCAAGGATAAGTCAGAGGTGTTCTGGATGATCAGATCTCTTGCGAGATCATGACGCTAAATCATCGAGATAAGACTCGACTATATGTTTGAGGTCATGGAAAGAAAAAGACATGGCCTGCTGAAATGTGGCTCCAAAATTTTTCAGACCAAAAGGCATCTTGCGATAAGCGAATGTACACCATGGACATATGAAAGCGGTTTTGTGTTGGTATTCGGGTTTGATTTGTATCTGATTGTATCCTAAAAAAACATCCATGAACGAAAAGGCCTCACATCCTGCGCATTCATCGACTATTTGTTCAATAAATGGCATGGGGAAATTATCTTTTTAACAGGCCTTGTTCAGATCACAAAAGTCTGTGCATATGTGAATCGACTGACATAGGATTGGGAAATTACCCTATTTTTCATTGACTGGCACAGGATTGGGAAATTACCCTATTTTTTATTGAATGGCACAGGATTCGACACCCATTGAGTCAATTGGATAGGGTAGATGAAACCAACTTTAAGTAATTTCTCTACTTCAACCTTGATAGTTGTTTCTTTCCTAATATTGACCAAACTAAGCTTCTACTGGACCAGCTTGGAAACAGGATAAGTCATGATTTCATGTTCAACTATTCTTGGATCTATGCCTAGCATTTCCTCGTAAGGCCAGGCCAACATGACATGGAATTATTTAAATAAATCTGTGTAGATTTGAATCTCCTTGAGGGATCAATCCGCTTCGACGAAGATATTCTCCATGATGCCAGGGGTTCTAGAGATGTCAATAGGTATTGTTTCAGCTATTTTTTCCATGTTTCCTTTAGCGTAAACAACGTTCATTTCCAAAGGATTGATAAGACAACCTTTATCTCCATTCATAGTCAGAGTGAATTCACCTACTTCAATTCATCTTAAGTCTGGGAGAAAGTAAGATCTATGATGAAGATCATCCCAGGGTCTGTCTGGACAAATCATTGCTTCAATAATTTCTTCGTCTGAAGGCAACACTAAGTCTAAATAATTTGTATCAGCAAGGGAACCTTGAGCCCAAATAGGCTCGAGCACCGGATCTAACTCTTGCGCTAGAGTCGGATCAGGGTCGACAGAAGCTCATTGAATGATCGAGTATGAAACTTATACCATGGACAAAGGCATGGCCATGCCATGGTTCTATGTTCCTTCCATCGTAGTGGATGGGGAAGGAAGAGTCCACAGATCGTGAAAGTACATCGTGCGAAATGACGAGATTTGAAAATTTTCAGCCTGAGGCTGGTCGAGGACAGTCATCATGTAATGGACATTGCCAGTAAGAGGCAGGTAATCAAAATTACCCATCAATGGTGGGCACAAACCAACCCCTGCATTGACGATGTCGGTTTGAGGGTTATCAATCATCAGGACCGTGGAGATGCCTGATGAAGGTTCAAGACGAGAGAAGGATAATTGATCAATGGTCACAATATAGCCCTTGTAAGGAAACAACAGAACCTGGAAAACTATCATGACCACTACTTGCATAGAATAGGTCCAAATCCTTCCTAACAAAATATTATAGTCGAGCAACACATCGACAACTTCAGCTTCAACACACACGGTTTTTCCCCCTAATTGCATGGGGAAAGAGGGAATGATCCCATGTGGTCGGAAATAACAATCGTCAAAAGTTGTAAGAAGAGTAGGTGATGGAGACAAAATGGGTTGTCCGATGGCCTTCCAACACACCAAAGACATCATGCATGTCAAGGTGCCCTCATCCACCACTATACGAAAAATATTCCAAGTAAAATTTTTCGTGGTGTAAGCCACTACTATCTAAAAAGATACATGGTAAGGAAGACAAGGTTTTAAGTCGGTGGTATCAAGCATGATATTTCCCGGATTACAAGTCTCGAAAGAGCCTAAGGTAGCTAACAGGGCCTTTCTCTACAAAGGGAAACTCTGGAGGACTTCCAAAGCAGACATCGCACAAGGGGTTTGTGATAAATCCTCCACCACATAGTAGTTCTGGGCGGCCCTTGCGTTTGGGTTGTAAGAATATTTTTTGAATGCACCTTTTGGGATGTGCGTCGTTGTTTCACCCAACGTCTTCTCAATCTGAAGAGGAAGAGGTGGGTTTTCAACTTCTTTATCCTTCTCATAGGTGCCTGGATTTCCATAATCATGTTCTCTAGTCATTATATAGGCATCACCTTTCATCATATACACATTTGCGGAAAAAGGATTACTCAAAGATAGAAGGGGTCCTTAAATTCCCCCTTCCGCGCTCTAGGAGGCTTGATTTAGATTTTTCCCATGTGGAAATGGGTTCGTTAACATGATAGGTTGTTGTTGTGCCAATAACTTATGGTCCTCTGCAAGCCGAGGGCACTGATGGGTTGGGTGGTATTCCTTGCAAATATTAAAAGGATAGTTTGACTTCTTGTTTTTAGTTTCACCCCTGTCAGCATTATTGATGGGTTTTTTATCCTCCTTACCCCCTTTCCATTGTTTCTTCTTTCCATTAGGCTTCTGGGTGGCCTTCGGGTTTGTCGTTTGCACACTATGTACATCCAAATTTTAGGTAGGGGGAGCAGCTGAACCAGTGGTGTGGCTAGCCATTGTCTATTGTATCAAAAATTGTTGCAATTGATTTGACAATGGATCAACGGGATTGGTTTGTGTTGAACCAATAATGCCATCAGCGTGTGGTCCATACCTTTGCCTGGTTTTGTCAAGGATTGACCTCAGTGCATCTGGAAAAATCTCGTAGAGTAAACCAGACTGAGAGTAAATTAGCTCTAGTTGTTGCACTCTCATTATTGCATCTTCCTCGGAAAACACTCTGTATGTTGCAACATATTTAAATAACTAGGGTACCAAAGACTTAAGGAACCACTCTAGCAGGAATGCTGGTGGGAATCGAACTTTTATTAAACTCTTCTGGTGTCTCCATTATCGGATATGATCAGAGATATGGTCTGCTTTTATCTACTCAAAATTGGCTAGCAATTTAGTGATGACGTCGTATCTCACAGGTAATTGGAAATGGTTGAAGAAATCCATTGCCAATTCACTGAAGGAAGAGTATCATGAGCAGTCAAGCTCGATGTACCATTTCACAACACTCCCTATGAGAGTGAGTTGAAACAATCACGATTGAACAGAGTCATCTCTTAACGAGTTGGACGAGCACCATAAGTGTAAAGTAGTCACATGATCACTAGGATCTTCGTTAGGCTTGGCCTTGAACTTTGGAATGTCTGAAGGCAACTTGGTCGACATAGGAGGCCAACTCGGATCATGACAGATGGGGTCATTTAAGAGCCTTATCAAATATGGCAAGTGCAGGGTTGCCATAAATGGTAGTTTGGGTTGTGGATTGTAGCCAGGGAAAAAGGAGTCTGGGGTTTGACTGGCACTAGGTTTCCAGGAAATGTTAGGTTGTTGGCCAGGGCTCTATTTATAACCATGGTCGTGACCATCATATGAATTGTGCACTTGTTGAGACAACATTGGCTGGTTCCCGTAATAAAACATAAAGGGTTGATCTTGCGTCGCCTTCCAAGGATTTTGGAAGGGGTTTCCCCCTGTCGATCCGACGGGCATAGGCATTGGGCCTTGGCTGGGGTTCGACTGGGTATGGAAGGGGTGCCCCCGATCAACATCCTTGGTAAGGGGATTGGTCCCTGCCATGGATTCCAAGGTCCTTGTGAGGAAGGAATTCCTAAGTGTGCCCCCTTTGCAGGAATAGTACCCTGTACAGGATGTGGTTGTCCATAACCAGGGTTGCCCACGGCTGAAGTAGTAGCTGACGAGAAATTGTTGTTACCAAACATGTCGAACAAAGAGAAAGGTTTCAAACCAATGTGAATATTATAAGGAGGGAGTGCTTGACTACCTTCTCCAAACAAGTTTACGTTAGGCTCGACGGAGTGTTGAGGAACATCGTTGAGCGAGGGGGACAAAGGGGGTATATGACCCCCACCATAAGGGAAAGTGATAAAGGGAGCTGAAGTGCCCCCCATAGATCCTTGAAGAGGAGGGTTTGAACTCCCTAACCCCAAACCTAAAGTCTATAGAGTGGAGGAGGAAAGTACAATACTCGTACCAAATACAGGCATCATGTATGAGAAAGGAGAGCCTGTCACGTTCTAAGTAAATGGAGCAGTGATCGTCCCCATAGACAGAATTAGACCATTGCTCGAGGTAGAAGCAGTCGAGACCATGGTGGCCCAGACCAACAATAGTTGGTTAGGAGGTGGAACACCCCCAGTAGTGACAGTCATGAAGGAAATATCAGTATTCCCTAAATAAGTGGTAGTGTTTGCTTCCATTATTGTTGGTGACGCTACCTAATGCTTGTAAGGTAGAACCTGTACAATGATGGGTGTCGATAGATCAGTGATGGGAGGGTTATATGGACCAAGATCCTCTACTCCATGGTCAGAAATGATTGGTTCCTCTAGAATCGAAATTTCTCCTCTCGAAGATGGGTTGGGCACAGTTTCCTATAACCCGGTTGTCTCAAAATACCCTTGTTGGTCTAATTTTCACCTTAGCGGTGGTGGGGGGGTTCAAGGTCAACCAGCGGTAGGCCCAAAATCCTTCACGATCGGTGGAAATACTGATCCTCCACTATGTGATAATATCAAAGACACACTAGGGAAATCTATAATCATTTGAAAACCAACATGCACTAGAAAAAGTACCTATGAGATCAAACAAGCAGTCACTAACTAGTTGGAAGAATAGTTACAACAACCAACACTAGAGAAACTTACCAGTGCAAGTGAAACTCAAATACAGAAGAACCCTCCAGGTATACTCTACAAAGCGTGGCCCGATGTTTGTCCTAGGTACCACGGTATACCCCCGCAGTCACCTGTGTAAGTCACTAGAAAGATAGGAAACTAGGTTGCCAACGTGCAAACAGTCACCAGGCAGGTACAGTCGACAGTCGGGTGAAACACAATGAGCAGGGTATCAAGCCCAAAACCTATCAAGGGTATTGAAAGCAAGTGTTACAGAAGATAACTGAGGACCTTGAATGGATTCGAGACCCATGAAGCTCCATGGCAAATGCAATCAATGGAATCCCAATACAAGCCCTCTATATGTGTTCCCCACTACTCTTGGTCTATCTTTGGAGGGGTTATCTCTGCTACCTTTCCCTATGTGACCTCGTGTTTATCCCCTGTGTTAGAGGGGGGTCCTGGATAAATTTTACGATACTGGACTTTTGACACTCCATAGCAAAGACTCTTTTGTTTTTTTTTATCCTTGAAGAGTTTCCTCTCCAATCCTAAGTCAAGGCTCTAGCCTAGACTAGTTGATGGACCCTACAAAACATAAAGTCTAGTTGATTTTAATTAATCATTAATTTTTTGGCTTGTCTTCAGTAAAAGGTTATGAAAGTGAAACTAATGATGTTTTGAGAGAAGAAAGAGAAGATAAATAGAAAGTTGGAAACAAAATAACTTCTTCTTGACAAATTCAGATTTTCTCTTTTAAATTCTTTAACCAACTTTTCAAACTTTTTTTTTTTTTTTTTTTAAGATTGTTTAACTAAAAAAATCAAAACAAGCTTTCACTTGAATACGAGCTACTTATTGTCCTAAGTCAATCAACCAAGAACTTACAAAAACAATTTTTTTCCTAATGATTAATGCAAACAACCAACTATTTAACCAAACCAAGAAGTAAAAAAGAGATTTTGTGTTTTTTTTTTTTTATTATGCTCCAAAAACAAGAAAATTTAAAACTGTATGTCTTCTTGTTTTTTGAAGAAAAAAGGTGAAAAAATAAAAACAAGACAAGGCCAAAAAGGACTTTTGGCCAACCACAGATCGTGGGGAGTTACTGACAACCAAAAAGGCAGATCAGAACGACTCACTATCTCATCAAAAAACCTAGCAAAACAACAAAATAAATCTTTCAAATGAAAAGGAAAGCTATGCTGGAATACAACCTAGGCTAAAAATTCTTATGACAGATACCATAAATAAACAAGAAAAACATGGGAAGTAAAAACTTGACAGGGAAGAGGATGATTGCCTCCTCAAAATTTTCTGGACAGACACGCGAATGTCACTTGTGCAGCTAGCATATGCACGCGAGTTGCCCAAAGACAAAATGTGTATGCACACATGCAGGCCCACTACAGACTACATGTGCCTTTATTTATCCTCAAAAGAATAAAGACAAGTAACTAAGCTCAGGCATGGAGTACTAGTATTGAAAACCATAACCCCTTAAAGGTACAAAAACTCACTTTAACAAAAAAAAAAATGCAAGGAAATTTGAGAAAACAAAGCCAATATAAGGTTATATCTAGGCTATTGATTGCAACAACAGAAACCAGAACTAGATCTAGAAAATCCCTCAGAAGGATCAGTTCTGACAGGGAAGAGGATGAATGCCTCTCTTCAAAAAAAAAAAAAATCTGGACTTAGACATGCGACTGATCTTTTAGTAGCCAGCGTATGTATGAGGGTTGTATGAAGTCAGGGCACATGTATACGTGACAGACCTTTTGCAGGCCTAGTATGCCTCTGTGGCTTCCTGAAAAAAAGAAAAAATAGTCAAGCGAAGGAAGTAGGGAGTACTGGTATGGAAGACCAGAATCCCCACTAGCTCAGACTTTTGCAGAAACTCAGAAAAAGGTAGTAAAACCAATTGAAAATACCCAACAAGTATCCCCAAAAACCCTAGAGATTTCCCCAGTATGGTCACCAATTTTGTTGTGGGTGGTAAATCCCTCCTATGGACTAGCATTAAGGGTTTTATCATGCATGCAGAAATGACCTAAAGTCTCCTACTTCTTACCAACATCCCAATCATAAACCCCATTATTCATATGCAAATACAAGGTTAAAAATATCAAATTATTGTAACTTAGTTTCCGTGTTTGATGTCGATCCCTTTAATGTTTGGTCACTCCTTGACTGCAAATCTCCTCCCAATGCTGAACTGCATTCATAAAAGACAAACAAAGAACTCCACATTCATATGATCTATAAACTAATGGGTTAGAGATTCTATCAAAATATAATCAATGTTTAAACATTTGAAAACCTCATATGGCGGGACAGGAAAAGTACTTATTTTATTAATCTCACAAGAATACCTTACAATAGTGGGATCAACCACTGCTCCTCGAATCTAGTCTTGGGATCCTCTTCAATTTTTCTTTAACTGCTTTTGTTTACGCTTCTCTTCACACAATAGTTGCAAGAGGTTGGGGCAAGGGGAATGCTAAATCGGGTATAGTTTCTTTGCTATGATTTTCCTCTTTTCAAATGGGACCCCTAACCCTTCATTTATAGGCTAGAAAGGGATAGGTATTTGGTCGAGTGACCAACTATGGGCAGTCAAACGGTTTAGTTAAATTACCCAAAATTGTGTGTTTCATCTGCAACTTTCCATTTTTCATGCTTTTTAGCTATACGCGGGCTGTAGTGGGTCAGCCAGCGTAGACATGTGTGCAATAGTGGAGCAGGGTGTGTATGCCTTCAAAAAGGGTGTTTTTTAAGAAGTTGTTCAGTAGTGGCTTTGGAAAAGAATGAAAATGAGATGGCCTGATGCCAAGTAAGCATGTCTGGTGCAATTTAGGGTTGTAACACATGCCTGCTAGTTTAACACTCCTCTATACTGATTTAGCATCCCGCATAATCTCGAGACTTGGATTCCAAGAAATTATTACAATGATAACATTGCAAAGCATTGTTAGCCAATAAAAATCAAGCTTACACAGCTGTTATGATGTCTACTCTTAAGGGCCCTTGAAATTTTTGTATATTTCCACTATTGTTTTACAAAGAATTGGTTACCTCCCGCCTCTTCTTACTATTTCTTCATCCATTGGGGTTTTGAGAGAAAGTAATTTTTTTTTTCTCCTTGAATTTAAGAGAATATTCCAGTTGAATGATTATGCATACAGTGGTAAAACCCCTCATACTTATCACTTTTCGTAAATTATTCCCAAATTCTTGGTCATCTTTCCATTAAATCCGCTCACTTCCCCCTGTTTCATAATCTTCCTGGTTATACCTTCTATGCTTGTTGTTCTTGGTCTGCAAAACTGTGAGTTCTAAGTTCTAAATCTATTGAAAACAAATTTCCATGTGGATTCACCAGTTTGTTGACGATTAAAATCGCAACTAAGTTTTGGCTGCAAGGTGTTGCTAAAGCCTATTATTATTAAAGTTAAATAATACTAGTAGGTGGGATCCCCTTGTAGATTGGAGATCAGGTTTGTTCATATGTGATGTTGTGATGATATTCAACATGGATTACATGGTTAATGAGATCTTGTTTTTATTGGCTATGGTTTGAGGCTTATGAAGTATTGGTTCTTTGTGTCACTACGGCCTATGTTATTAAGTGACACCACTACTACATGTTCTTTGAACACCTGCATAACGGACATGTTAGTAACACATACAAGCCGTTGGAAAAAAATGAAAACAATGCAACAAATGCAAGGGGAATAATTTGAGCTATGATATACTACATGCATGAAAGACTAAATTTATTATGGTTAAATCCTATCTAGTAAGTAATGGTTATGCGATTTGATTGAGTTATATTGGTAATATGAATATGGTATATTTGAATGGATGGGATGTTGGTGGAGCATTTGACAAGGTAATGGATGTTAATAGATATGTGATTTTGTTTGGGTTACATAGTTGATATGAATGGTGATTATTTTATGGCATGAGTTGATATGGATCATGCTATTGGTTTTAATGGTTGATGGTTCTGATACATGGTTTAATTAATTGAGTTAATGGATTATTGGATGGATTATACTAATGACTTAATTGACTGTGGGTGGAGGTGACGTGCATTTACTACACATCACCTTTACTCCTTGCATTGGCTGCCACCCTAGTCGGTCTATTGTAAAACCTTGTTGTTGTGGTTATGCTCCAATTTCTTAGCAGAGGGGAACTGCTTGAACAACTCGTGTTTTAAGGAGTTCGATTACATGTATGTATTTTTTTGGCCATTCATGAGTTTGATCTGGTTATGAAATTATTAATGGCTTGTGTGTATTGGTTTGTGTTTTCCTTAAGTATTGCAACTGTGTAAAATTGTGTTCTTGGAATGAAGCGTTGATGGTTATTTCTACAATAATATTGAATTCATAGAAGTTATTGGTCATCCTAGGTGTTATCATCCATAAGGGATCTCTGTTACCCTTGTTGTTTTAGTTGGAGGGTTTTTGTTTGGTTTTGGGTGGATAGCTATCCTCACGCATTCATCACTATGTACAGTCTTTGGATTTTGTGGGTTTAATGGTTGGAGGCACCCTGTGTCACTGGGTTTGTTCACTTGAACATAAGTTTGTTTCCACAACTAAAAGGTCACGCAGTGGGTTATTTTGTTAATTTCTTGGCCCTATATTCACTTCAATTTTGTGGTTGTTTGACTGGGGAACCATGAGGGTTATACCCTACGTGTGTTAAGTATCATTACTGGCCGAGTTGGAGTCTTTCTCCTCTGTTATATCCCCATGTCATTGGATTTGTTACCTGTCCATGAATGAGTCGTGGTTCTCTTTGTGTATGCATCGTTGGCCTCCTAGGTTTCACCATTACAAGGAGTTGTATGTTTTCCCTCTGTGTTGGCTATAGAACAAACCCTTAGCCCTTCAGTTTGAAGGTTGATAGATAAGACCGGCTTGGAATGTCGGGTTTCCTACTTGGTTATGCTTTGATCGTTGTATATTGTCAACTAATTTGAGTACATGCTCACCTAGTTGTTCATGTGACAGTCTTGTGGTTTTGGTATCTAATCATTGCCTCTGTTATAACAATGGTAAACCCTGGATTGTTAATTGCACAACTCAAAATACACAGACACTCTCCTTATGTTTAATAACTCAGTATTGTTTAATT
>JZKD02S1809131.1:1070089-1088738 GCA_000966675.3 Picea glauca
CACACTTTTCCAGAAGGGCGACAGTATCTTGATTCTCATTCTCTATTAATGAGAGATCTCGGACGACACAGGGTGAAACAACATTGCTCCCTGCTGTCGTTGGCCCCCATAACATTCGACACCAACACTCTCTCATGTTATGGTGGGTCTTACTTTGTGACTATTGCAGTTCTTTTTGTCATTTTTCGAAGACCTATGAACTTGGTAGGGCCATCAATGCCCACATCATCGTCATTGATTATTACAGTGATCATTGCCTATTATTCAGAGTATGTTCCGTTGCAGAATTGTCTTCTGCCTTTATCATTTACCGCCCCTGAGGGCGCTGCAGTTGTCTACACCAACACTTCCGTCATCTTTTTTCAGAGTTACATCACACGAGCATGGGGCATGCCCGCCTCGTTTGTACACAGTTGTATATTTTTTCTACACGTCTCTCAGAAGGTCGATATACCGGTTCCTTTTTCCTCCAACAGATCGCTCCGAATGGTCCCACTCTTGCTTTCCCTTACAACAACATTCTCAGTAGAAGAAACATTGATGGATTTCGGCTATACGTATGCTCCTAAACTTATCCATCAGGAGGCATCTGTTATCACTGAAATTTCGTTTGCACATGGCGACAAGAACTCCACATCATCAAAACAGCAATGAAGTCATTCATGGCACTGAATTAAGTTCACAGCACTCCAGAAAGGCCAAAAACTATACAAAGTAACCAAAAATTGAAGGGCGCTTTACAATAGTATGGTGCGCGCGTGCATGCACAGGACAAAAACGTGTTATGCGCGCATGCGCGCGCGCATGTGCGCGCGACGCGCGGCTGTCCACAAAAAAACCCGCGCATCTGCTAATACGGCGCATTAATTGAATAGGTCGGCCTCCCAACCGCCTACGGACCGGCTCCCAATTTGATTTGACCCTCAAATCAGAGCTGGATCTGCAAAGTTGGCGAGTTAATGACCTTAAGAAACCCTAAAAGGGTCCCTGTTCACACTTTGAGAAGGTTACGTGACCGCCCGAGGAGCTGCTATAAAAATCCGTGAGGATACACTGTTTTGGCAAGGAATTCTAAGCACTGTTATGCTGTTCAGATGGTTTAAGGGCTCATCCTTTAAACAACAACCCATCAGCTGCATCACCGAGAGTTCTTTCACTGCTATGCTCAGTTCTTCTCATTTGTAAGGAAAGCAAATTGTGTGAGGGCCCCAAAGAGCCTTCCGTTGGAGGGAGAAGGAACCTCTGGTCTCTTCCTTCAGCGTGCTCCGGTTTCATTAATACAACAGCCTGAAACCATTGGTGACACCTGTGTTTTGTGTTTGATGTTTGTTGCTTCTTGTTACAGTTTTGATTTGTTTTCAGTTCGTATTAGATTGTAGTTTGTTTTGTTTCTTTAACCCTATGCTGCCATAGCTGTTCTGCCCTACTAAACCCAACAGGGTATGCAAGCGCTCTCTATTTGCTCACCTGGTGACCGTTTGAACGCAAACAATTGTTCTGTTGCATTTCGTTGCTCTGTCTACCTCATTGCCTTTCTGCTCACATCACTTGTGTTGTCTGGTCTTCTACTTTTTATGCTCTGTGTGCCATCTCCATTCTCTGCATAGTTCCTCTTCTGTGCTATTCAACTACTGCACTCTGCTCCTTCTTCACACCTGAATCACCTTTACCAACAACAATCACAACAACCTCTAACAGCAACCGCAACCCCATCTCTTCTCTGTACAGTGTATTTATAGCTTCTATGCACCTTGTGCATGCAATGTTTGCAATGCCTCTGCATGCTGACTCTGCATTGTTATCCTCCACCTCTCGAGTGCTCTGTCTGATTATCATTGTGACTCTTCAGCTTCTCTAGTCGTTTTCCCACGCATTCAACATCAGTGGATGTTATGTTGAGATTCCTCAGCCTCTCTGGTAGTTGAGACTCTTCGTCTTCTCTGTGATAGTCGAGTCTTCATCGACCCTGATCGACGGTTCATGATCTTGATGAATCAACAGTCCTAATCTCATCGTGATCTCACATCTCGTTGTTCCTTCGATGGAGATTCTTGTCACTCCAAGTCACGATAGGCGAAGCTCCAAGATGGAGCTCATATCAACGATGCACATTCTTTTGGTGTATTGACAGTCAGGATATTTTCATGATCTCGCATCTCACTGTTCCTTTGATGGAGATTCTCGTCACTCCAAGTCAAGATAGGCAAAGCTCCGACATGGAGCTGAGATCAACGATCCACATTCTTTTGGTGTATTGACGGTCAGGATCTTTTCGTGATCTCACATCTCATTGTTCCTTCGATGGAGATTCTTGTCACTCCAAGTCATGATAGGCGAAGCTCCGAGATGGAGCTCAGATCAACGATCCACGTTCTTTTCGTGTATTGATGGTCAGGATCTTTTCGTGATCTCACATCTCGCTAGTTTGGTGGTTATGTTTCTTGCCTTTCCAAGTTGCGATAGGCGAAGCTCCGAGATGAAGCCGGATCAACTGTTCAGATCACACCTTGATCTGACGGTTGCGATTAAATCGTGATTTCGCATCTTCCGAGTTCGATATTTATGTTTCTTGCCTCTCCATGTCGCGAGTCGCGAAACTCCGAGATGAAGCTGGATCAACGGTCCAGAACAAAACTTTGATTTGAGGGCTGTGATTAAATCGCGATTTCGCATATCATGATTTTGATAATTATGTTTCTTGCCTCTCCATGTCGTGAGTTGTGAAACTTCGAGATGACGCTGGATCAACGGTCCAGAAAAAAACTTTGATCTGACGACTGCGATTAAATCACAATTTTGATAGTTATATTTTTGGCCTTTCCATGTCGCGAGTTGCGAAACTCCGAAGTGGAGTCAGATCAATGATCTGCATAACCCCTTGAGATGGACGGTCCTCATACTATCGGGAATTTTGGATGAGATCCAACGATCAACGACACTTCTCCTCCAAGCTTACACATCCTTCTTACTTGGAAGAATTTAGACTCTGCGCTAATTCCTCCTGAGCCTACGTTGTTCCTGTTTGTCTATCGATGCACACTCTGATCCTACCATCTTTACTATTTGTACTTTCCATCAATGACAAGCATACGCTATATGTTAAGAATTTGCCAACAATCTCCCCCTTTGGCATTCCTCCTGAGCCTACGTTGTTCCTGTTTGTCTATCGATGCACACTTTGATCCTGCAATCTTCACTGTTTGTACTTGCCATCAATGACAAGCATACGCTATCTGTTAAGCATTTTCCAACACTAAGTTAAAGTGCTTGTAGCAGATTGTGGAAGGATTAGTGTTGTAATGCAAGGAAGAAGGATCTAGCGAGCTATGCATATCTTCTATCCTGTGAAGAGTAAGGGTTTTGAGGCTCTGTGCTTGTAACCAATTGAATGAAGACAATAAAGGAGAAGAGTTGGTGGACATAGCCCCAGGGTGGGGGTGAACCATGTAAACACTATGTTATGCTACTTTTTTCTTTGTCTTGATGTGTTCACATGTTATTTGCTAAGTGCTTTGATGTATTTAGATATATCTACTTATGCTTTGTGCTTATTATATGTGAGAATGTTAGATCTAATATATATGGCTATGCTTAGTGCTTGATTTGTTCGATCTAATCTATTTACCTATGCTAAGTGCTTAAATACATTGGATTAGTGTGAATGTTGTAAAGCTCTGTTTTATCAGTGAAGTGGATATTGATTGCATATTGAGGAACTGACGGTGCTAAGTGCTTTATTAAGTATTATAATGATAGATCTGCGTCCTAGCTAAGGTTGCAGACACCTGAGTCTCACAACCACCCCTGCCTCTACCTCAGGTGAGACTTCATCTTCTTCGTAGGTGTTGTGGAAAGGGTCAGTAGTTAGGGATTTGTTGGTGCATTGTTGTAGCATTGAACCCTAGGTCTGCCCCTGTGCCAACAAATGGTTCTGTTGCCGGGACCTGAAACTGTGATTTCTGGGAACTAAGAAAGAAGAAGCTTTGTGAAAAGATTCAACTTGAGATTGTGAAAGCTCTATGCTAAATAAAGAAGTCGATCTGAAGAAAGGAGGTCGGATCTGAAGGAAAGAAGCAAGATCTGAAATCTTTTTTCTGTACGAAAGGAAAAAGTAAGAATTTCTGATTAAAGGAGGTAAGATCTGCAAGCTCTATTCTCTGATAAAGGTAAGAATAGTTAAAAGTTTTAGATCTGGAAGATTTGTGCTCTGTAGAAGTAAGATAAGTGGAAATTTTTGTTTCTAAAGTATGGATCTAGGTATGTTTGATAGGTTCTATCCTAGCTTGAAAACTAGGGCACTAATAGATGAAAGAAGGTTTGATATGAGTAGATCTTATCAAAATAGTGAAAGATATGTTATACCTATGCATAGAAAGAATGTTTGGACTAAAAAATGCATGCATGATCCTAGAAATAATTTTTTGCAGGTTAGCTACCATGATCATAGTGCACAGTACAGGAAAGATTGGGGATCATTTAAAAAAAAAAGAGGATTAACCCTCTATTATAGTTGTAGAAGACCGGGACATCTTGCTAAGGAATGCCTAAGGAAACGACCTTGTTGTGTTTGTTGTAAAGCTATGGACCATGAAGTGTTAGATTGCCCTAGAATGATTTCTGAGCTGAAAGAAATGAATATGAATAAAGAAAACCCTACGGCAGATCCAAAAATGGCAGAATCTAAGGAAGAATCAGAGAAAGTATTGTTGCAAATAAATGAAACCTTGAATGACCATTGACATGTCAGACTATCAGAGATCTTCAAGGAAAAAGAATGCATTGAAGTAATAATAGGAGACTTCGACATTGAATGTGTTTTGGATGAAGAAACACAGGTGAATATCATGACAGAAAGAACTTGGGAATCCATAGGGAAGTTTGCTATGATCTCTTCATTAGGAGGAATATGACTATTCAGAGGAAAGTTGATAAACCTATCTAGGAAGCTCGCTCGCATACCTATGAATGCTAATGGAACTTCGACAGAAGAATATTTTGAGATTATTAAATTTATTGAAGACAATGCCCCATTTACCATGTTACTAGGAAAACCTTGGATTGATAGAGATCAAGCCAGACGAAAATAAGAAGAAGAAGTTTTGGAGAAAAAGAAACAAGAGTTAAAAGATTTCATGACCAGAAGGATCACACACTTGATTGAAGAACAGGAGAGAACATTGAAGCTATTTAACACTAGCAACCCAGATGTTGAAGCTACCAGAACATTAGAAGACCCACAGAAGACCGAAGTACCTACCCCAGACAAAGACGAAGTATTATCCAGGAATCCTAGGGAAGAATCTCAATAGCGCGAAGTGACTATGACCAGAGAAGATAAGAATCATAATGGAAAAAGGAATACCAAGACGAAGCTCACTGGAAAAAAGGATAGAAAGTTAAGTAAGAAGAGAGCTAAGATCGAAAACTTGTAGAAGGTTCCAGAGGGAAATTTGCAGACAGAAAAATTGCAAAATGGGAGCTTTGTTGGAATATCAGAACAACGACACATGGCACTTCGCCATGACGAAGCAATATAGCCATTGGGGACATTATAACAGTTCGATCGACGCTCTGAATGGGAAGAAAGGTAGTTATGGTTCGTCATAAACCGTTGGATCACGCCATAATAGACCAAACAAGATTTAATGGAGGCTCATACCCATTGCAAGCGAATCATTGTCAAGTTCCCTATTTATTCTACCATGCCACGCACCGAGAAGACTTTTGCCAATTGAGAATTTGAGCCCGCAGACTAAGCCGAGTTTATAAAGTGATCATCGCACTCTTTCTCTCTATATCAGTAATGTGTCTAAGTTGTTCCCAGAACCCACAATTGTTCACCCCAAGTGCGTATGTCGGAATAATTTAGTGCCACGGAGAAAGCTATTGAAGAAGTTTTGATCGACTTGATGACTGAGAAATTCAAGTAGATGTCTAAAGGTACCCAGGCTTCATACACAAGAAAAGTGAAAGTTACTCCATCCACTGCTCGATTTGGACCATCCCGACCAGCTGATGAAAATAGAACCAAGAACATAGATGATCTCGTGAATGCTAAGTTTATTCT
The DNA here is from genome assembly GCA_000966675.3 of Picea glauca. Lineage (NCBI taxonomy): Eukaryota > Viridiplantae > Streptophyta > Pinopsida > Pinales > Pinaceae > Picea > Picea glauca. Next base: position 1,076,157 of record JZKD02S1809131.1, read on the forward strand.
GAGAATTTTACCTGCCTATCTACCACCTTTGAGCGGTGCAATCAATCGAGACAGTGTGCCCAAAGAATTTGAGTATGCTTTGGTCATTGTGTACCTCCTGAAAGGGATACACGCAGTTCACATAGACCAAGAAAAGATTGGAGCATTGAAGTTTAGAGACTTCAACCTCGGCGACATGAAGGTCTACAACATGCTCGCCCCACATAAGTACCTGACCAAAACAAAGGGAAAGAATTCAAAGATAGTTCCCCAGTCATGTACTATGAACCTCGCGCAGTCCACATTGCTCAATATCATGAATATTCCTCACTTCAAAAGGCACCAAGAAGTGAATGCATGCGTCAAGCTACCATTGTCCTATTACCATGACAGATACTTGTGGTTAAACTGTTGTATAACAGTGGATATGGCATTGATAAATTGGATCACCGGTCTTAGCATGCAAGGATCCAACCCACAATATTTCTATCTTGGAAAATCCATGGGCCTCTCTCTCGCACAAAGGATCAAGGACACTTATGGAGATGTCAAGAAGGGAATCCGAGGCTAGAAGGTAGCTTCTATCTAAAGCGGTGAAGTGTGCCTTTCCTGTCAGTTGATCGTGGGAAATTTAGTTTGCAAGAACCGACCCACCTAAGTGACTGGTTTTGTAGTCGACCTCATAGGAAAGTGCGTGGAGGGCCTACAAATGAATTGGGTGAAGTACCTTGTGAACCAGTTGGAACTTGACTGCAGGGAAGCGCAAGATAAAGGATATGAGTTCCACTTCAGTTGGCTTCTAATCCCGATCTCTTTCATCACATGGGAGATGTCGGAAGGTGCAACATTCCCAAACATCTATCCCTTTGAACCTCTGGCCATGAATTTCAGTACACTATGGTATTCCAGTGACATGAAAAAGAAATGGCAGTCAAATGCCATATTCCACACAGATTACAACTAGCTTAAGAGGGTCATCCATTCCAAGGCTCACATCATGTTGAATAATGAAATTCAGCACATAACACCATTTAATTTATATTTCAGCACGCGCTGAGGAGCACAATAAAAAACTTCAATCTTACTACAAGCTGATAGAGGAGGACTTAGAAGATATTACTAAAGACTGGTCAGTGGACCTCCTCATTCCAATAGATCCTGCAGAGATGTCCAACATTAACAATCCAGAAGCAACGCATGATACACCTAGACTCAACAAGACAAAGAAGAATGAAGAAGACCAAGATGCAAGTAGTACCTCAACAAAGACTGCTTCCATCTCATCTGAGAAAGGAGGTGATGACAGAGAGATATATGGAGAAGAAGTTGAATAGAAGAAAGGTGAGGTTACACCACCTAGAGATGAGGAGGATCCCTCAAAGAAAAGGAATGTTTCCCCCCCAAAGCCTTCTTCCCGAAAGAAATCGAAAGACTCTATGACCAAAATGTAGACTACCCTCACCTCAGATGACTTCGATTTCATTGTAGCAGCCTTGAACGATGCTTCATTGAAGATAGAAGAGAAGAAAGAGGATAAGAAGGAGGAGATATACAATTGAATTAAGGTTTAACTTCAAGGGGTGGAGCAGGCACTACAGTCTAGCCACACAGTTTCCACTGCACCTCTACCATTAGAAACACCAAAACTGGGAGATGAGTCATCTCAACTCCACCGAATTGTTGATATAGTCGAAGCTCACCTTTGACGAGCATAGGAGGTAATAGCGCAAACCACCCAGGATTTAGCACAAGTACAAGAAGACCTTTTAGAGAAATGCAGTACTGCAGAACGGGAAAATATTTATCTCCAAGAAAAGTGGGATGAAGAAAAAGTCCAGTTGCAAAAATAAAAGGAACAGTTGCTTGCGAAGAAACTCGAAGGAAAGGAAAGGGTCAACAGATCACTTCACTTTGTGACAGTTATAGAAGTAAAGGTTGAAGAGAGATTCCCACAGCAGGTGGCACAACTTGAAGAAGTGATTCAACAACTATAACAACACAGAATATTTGGAGCTATGCGCAGTTCCCAAGACCCCGCAAGAAGTAAGAGACCTAAGGGAAGCAACTACCCGTAGTGTAGTTGAAAAACTAAAATATCTTGCCCTGAAATGCAAGTAGTTGAGTAACCGCAGTGCCCAAACATATGAGAAGCTCGTTGAGAATCCAGAATTGCAGGCACTGGAAATGCAGCTCCAGGAAGTGAAGCAGCACATAGACACAATATAGGTGCAGTTGAAGGCCTTGTCAACCGTAGACAGAATGAAGAGATATCAAGAGAAACGCACCGCCCAGTAGCAGATCCATACGATCCAGAGCAAAGTTATGGAAATAACTCAACGACTCCAACCTGTGCAAGATAAGGCCTATCAGTTGTTCACAGAGGTTGAAAGTCGAGGAGCAGAGTTAGAACAGGTTGTCACTACAACAGAATAATGCATAGAAGGGCCAGTGAATGACTCAGTGATCCAGGAGTTCACTGAGCAAGAGGCCATAGCAAAGTATCTCAAGCCAAAATTGAGGCATTTGAAGCAGAACTAATCAGACCAGAGTGACTTGGGACGAGTCACAGGTGAGTGTTGGGGGCATGTTGGCCCTTGACCAAGTTTTGGGATATTCTTGTTCATGTTGACCTATTTTGGGACTTTTATAGCCTATTGAAGGAGGAGCAGAAGACGAAGCAGAGATCATGGGATATTGGCCCCTTTTGGGTCCTTTTTAGGATTTGGGAATATGTAACGGGAATGGGATATCGGCCCATGGGTTTACCCATGTTTAGGCCTATTTTTTATATATAAATAGATGCTTAGGCTAGATAGAAGTAGTAGTGAATCTATGTGATGTGAGACTAGTTGTGTTAAGTGCTAGTGTGGGTTTTAAGGGATTTGTGCCTACTGTGAGAGACTTGCAGAGCTAAGTGCAAGTGCTAGTAGTAGATTGTGGAAGGCTTAGTGTTGTAACACAAGGAAAAAGGATCTAGAAAGTTGCGCAGATATTTTGTCCTATGAGGAGTAAGGGTTTTGAGTCTCTGTGCTTTTAACCGGTTGAATGAAGACAATAAAGGAGAAGATTTGGTGGGCGTAGCCCCAAGGTGGGGGTAAACCATGTAAACACTGTGTTATGTTGCTTTGTGCATTGTCTTGATGTGTTCACATGTTATTTTCTAAGTGCTTTGATGTATTTAGATAGATCTACTTATGCTTTGTGCTTATTATATGTGAGAATGTTAGATCTGATCTATATGGCTATGCTTAGTGATTGATCTATTCGATCTGATCTATTTACCTATGCTAAGTGCTTAAATACATTAGATTATTGTGAATGTTGTGAAGCTCTATTTTATCAGGGAAGTGCTTTATTAAGTATTATAATCACAGATCTGTGGCCCATCTAAGGTTGCAGGCACGTGAGTCTCACAACCACCCCTACCTCTACCTCGGGTGAGACTTCATCTACTTCAAAGGTGTTGCCAAAAGGGTCGATAGTTAGGGATTTGTTGGTGCATTGTTGTAGCGTTGAACCCTGGGTCTAACCCTGTGCCAACAACATGCACAACTCAACCGACCATAGCCCCTTTTAGGTGGGGTTGGAATTTCAACCATTGGGTCCCATGGATGTTACACTACCCCTTGCGACCACCTAGGAAGACTCATCCCATGCTCAAACTGAAGCCGAAAAATTTACCCAGTTCATTGAGCAGATCCAACACATCCACCAACAGGTTCAGGATATTTTGTAGGAGTCCAATGCTAAGTACAAGCAACTCCATGATCAACATCGGGTACCACACAAGTTTCAGGTACAACATGTGTACAACATGTTGTTGTTGCAATATACTCTTCCTTGACTGTAGATAAGGATACTGATGATTGTTTCTTGATTAACGATGATACTAAACAATCACCCAAGTAGAACTTTGCTCCACTGGTGCTTAGTTGGTCATCAATGAAACCTGCCCAATCTGCATCTATGTAGGAAATAAGTGATAGATCCTTTCCTTTTGGATACCATAATACAAACTCTTTTGTTCCTTTGAGATATCTGAAAATCCTCTTCACTGCTAATACATGTGATTCCTTTGGTGTTGCTTGAAAAATCGTGCCATACGTCCAACTGCCTGCATTACATCTGGTCTGGATGTTGTCACATATAGTAAGCTACCAATAATTGACTTGTATTGCCTCTAGTCTGTAGACTTTGAATCATCACCTTTTCTCAACTTGCAACTGGTTTGCATAGGAGTGGTAACTGGTTTGCAATCTTCCATTTCAAACTTCTTTAGCATTTCTCTGATATACTTAGTTTGAGAAAGAAAAATTCCTTGGTTTCTTTGACGTATCTGAAGGCCCAGAAAAAAAGATAGTTCTCCGAGTAATGACAGTTCAAATTCATTTTTCATATCCTTTGCAAATTTCTGGCTTAACATGTCATCTTTTCTTCCAAAAATAATAGCATCAACATAAACTAAAATTAATAAAATACTGTCTTGAGTTACCTTGATGTATAGGTTTATGTCTGCACTTCCTTTTCTGAACCCTTCCTGTTGTAGATATTTATCCAGTCTAGAGTACCATTCTCTATGAGCATGTTTTAGACCATACAAGGTCTTGTTCAATTTATACACATAATCTGTGTTCTCTGACAACTGAAATCCCTCTGGTTGTTCAATGTAGACTTCTTCTTCAAGTTCCCCGTTCAAAAAATATGATTTCACATCCATCTGATACACTTTAATATTCTTGGAGCATGCATAAGCTAGGATCAATTGGATTTCTTTCATTCTGGAAACTGGACCAAATGTCTCTTCAAAGTCGTTTTCAATGTCCTTTACATACCAATCTATCTTTGTTCCTTGTAACATATCCATATTCATTCAATTTATTTCTAACTACCCACTTTGTTCCAATCTCATTCTTATTCTTTTGTCTTGGAATCAATTCCCAAGTGTCATTCTTCTCTGTTTGATCCAATTCTTCATCCATGGCCTTATTCCAAAATGCATCCTTGCCGACCTCTTCAAAACTGTTTGGTTCAATCATAGATGAGAGTGCTAGTTACGTTTGTTCTGATGAACAGATTCTTCTTCTAGTCTCAACTCTTGCATCTTTGTTTCCGATAATCTGACTCAAAGGATGATTCTTCTATACTCATTTTCTAGGTGTCTTTGGAGGCACTTGCTGAAATTTCTCTTCTACTTTTGTTTGATCCTCTTCATCTTCCCCTTCTACTTCTTCTTCATATCCTATTTCTTCTTCGTAAAGTTGTTCCATTGATTCATTTTCTTCTTCCTTTAATTCTCGTCCACCTGTTTCATCAATTGTTACATTGATGCTTTCCACAAATTTGTTCAACCTCAGATTGTAACACTTGTATTCTTTCCATGTACTTGAGTAACCAATAAGTACTCATTTTTCCATACGAGAGTCAAAATTTTCCATTCTTCCATCTTCTCTTTTGATGTAGCATTTTCTTCCAAATACTCTGAAGTGATTCACATTTTTTGGTCTTCCTTTCCATATATCGTAGGAAGTTTTTTCATTGTTGTTTATGAGCATTACTCTATTTTGAATGTGAACTATTGTATGCACTACATGTGTCCAAAAAATATATGTTAATTTTGAATCCATTAGCATTTTTCGAGCCATCTCCTATGTAATTATCATCCATAATGATAATGTTCCTTTATATCCGAACCACTCTTTAAACCAATCTATGAATCCATGCTCTCTTCCACTATCATATATCTGTCCAAACCTGCTAAGTGTTCTTATGAATCCATCTATGTCCATATTGTCTAAGACTCTACTGCACATTTTCCATAATGTTGACCCATTTATCATTGTAATATCATGAATTATTCACTACTACAACTGATTGTACTTCTGCTAACTGACTTCTTTGGATCTATCTATTCAAACTTTGCAAGCTGCTCAAAGGATGGTTCTTTGGTCTATCACAACTATCGCATAGACTCCCTCTGTCTAATATTTATGTTACCTAGGAGTCTTTAAGCCGGATGACTCAGAAAAATTCCTACTTTTATGTGTATTCATCATCTTCTTCATTGGTAGATTCGTCATCTCTTTGAGCTATGACTTCTTTCTTTATGTCTGTAGATTCATCTTTCACTACAATGCCTGAAAGTACAATCTCTTGAACCTGTTCCTTATTTACCCATCCTTCTTTTCTTTTAGTTGTTTTCCAAACCTTTCTGTATCTAACATCTTTCTTTTTATCCGTAGAATTTTCTTCATTTCGTTTTATTGTCAATCTTGCGATCTCTGGGACATAGCCTTTTTTCCCTTGTTCTTCATGTTTTCTTATCCATAATTTCTTACATCTAATATCAGTGTTCTCTTTCATGGAAGTATCGATCATGATTCTACAATCACTAGCTATGTGTCCATAGTTATGACATTTGTAACATTCAATGTTACGTGGGGCCACATAGGCATTTCTTGCTTGAACATTTATTTTATAATCCCTGCAATCGACAACCTTATGTCCAATATTAGTACAATAAAAACAATGACCATAAAACAAATTTTCATACCTGGGAATGAATGATCTTCTTTGTGGCGTAGTCCTTCTAAATTTTTGCTTTTCCTGATCATGATCATGATTGAAGCTTCTTTGTGGATTGAACATGGATGGTCTTATTGAAGATGTATATTCAATAGTTTTCTTAGATTTTGGTTGACCATGATTCCTTCCTTTGAGTACTTTTGCATAACTCTTTATATTTTCTTCATTCTTCTTTTCTAGCAACCTAGAGTTCTTCTCTTCATTCTCTATAATTGATGTGGATGTTTATGTCTCTTCAATGTTCTTATTGAGCTTAATGATTTTACTTCTCAATGTGACAACTTCTTCTTCAAGCTTCTCAACCTCTTCTTCTTTCTTCATTATATGAGACTTCATGACTTCTTCTTCAAGCTTCTCAACCTCTTCTTCTTTCTTCATTATATGAGACTTCATGACTTCTTCTGTTCTTTTCGCTTCTTCAAGATGAATTTTTAATGTGATTATTTCTTCTTCAAGTCCTTTCTCTTCTTGACCAAACTCTGCCTCAAGCTGGTTTAGATCGTTAGTTATTTCCTTAAGATGATATGTCAATATCTTCTCTCTCATTTTTGCTTCTTTCTCTGCGCTTCTATGTTGGCTTCCAAATACTGCTTTTGATAATCAATATTTTCTTCAATCTTTTTGGCTTCTTCTAACTGAGTTCTTAAGTTATCAATGACCTGTTAAGATTCTTCAAAAATGTGAACACGTTCCTTTTGTTTCACCAATTCTTTCTTGAGTGATTTGTTTTCTTCTCTTAGTTCATCTAAAGCACTAATCAATTATGCTTCATAATTGTCTTCCTTTTCAAATTTTTTTTTGTCTCATTTCCTTCATGGAATTTTATTTCAATATGTCCACGTTTTTCACAATTAAAGAAAAACAACATACCTTTGGTGATTATGTATTGTTATAAACCTAAATTGCACCACACATGTAGACCTGAGATTAGGCAATCTTACTTACTATTTTTGTCAAGCCAATACAGAACAACTCTTCTTAAAAACACAATTTTTGAAGATGTATGTGCCCTGCATCAATTCTTCGCATATGTATGCTATATGTGCCACTAATTCCCATGTATGTATGCTAGCTGCGCCATTACAACCCGCATATACCCACAAAAGTTGCAAAAAATAAAAAGTTACAAGGGATTCATTGAGATTACGGGCTATTCGGTAGTTTCCCAACCAATTGACCGCCTATAGCCCATCACCCAACCTAATAACAATATTTTTGTCATATAAAAAGAGGTTTTGGGGTCTCATTCCAAGAAGAAACATAGAAACAGTGAAACTCTGTCCATTTTCCTTTCCCCCCCTTGCCCCAAGAATTTGCAACCACATTGTGAGTTTTGAGCCAGAATTCCCTATTCTTGCCTTTTTCCTCATCCATAAACCTATGCCCATTCTCTAGAGAGAAGTGTGAGAGAAGAAGGATATGTGGAAGAAGTTGGAGCTTGGTGAAGAGGAGCCTAGGACTGGGTTCGAGGAGCAGTCATCGATCTCATTTTTCAAGTAACTCTGTGAGATTAATATAAATAAGTACTTTTTCTATCCCGCCATATGATGTGTTCAAATCTTCATGTTTGATTTACATTTTGTTATGACATCTAACCCATTAATTCATATATATAATGCATGTTCGTAGTTTCTTGTTTGTCTTTTGGTGAATGCAGGTTATCCTTGTTAGGATATTTGTAGTTGAGAAGCGACCGAACACATAGGGATCGACACCGAACACAGAGTTTAAGGTAAGAATACCAAATCCCTATACTTTGTACTTTATGCATGAATGTGGGGTGTTGTCTGGATAGTTTTTAAAAGTAGGAGACTTTAGACGATTAGCTCTGTGTGCACTTTAGAACCCTAGTGTAGTCCGTAGGGGGGTTTTCCCACTATAGTAGAATTGGCGACCATACTGGGGAACCTCTAGGGGTTTTAGGGGATCTTTTTGGGTGTCTTAATTGGTTTAATTACATCTTTGATTTCTTTGTAAGTTACTAAGTCTTTAATGGATTTTGGTATGCCATACCAGTACTCCCTGCCTTGTCAACTTTGATTGTTGGTTTTTATTTTTTGAGAAGTTATAGAGGTGTACGCGGCCTGCAGTGGGTCTTCCCGCGTACATACACACCCTACCTTTGGACAACCCTCGTACATACATAGGCTTCTTAAGTGTCATTTGTGTGCCTGTGTTAAGAAAAAAAATTCTCAAGAAGAGGTAGTCATCCTCTTCCTTGATTTAAGTGTGACTTCTTAGGGGTTTCTTGATTTAGTCCTGGTCTCTGCCGTTACAGTCTTTGAGCCTAGGTTTGGCATTAGTTTCTTTATCTTTTAATGATTGCTTGTGTTTTTGTTAAAGGGTTTTTTCGATGAGTCTATGAGTCTTTTCTGTTTTAGCCTTTGTGGTTCTTTCAGTGACTCCCTACAATCCGCATTAGACCTGAAGTCAGTTTCTTGGGTCTTTTATTGTCTTTACTTTTCCCATTTACTTGCTTTAGAAGAAAAGAAAAGAATTCATTTTCAAGTTTCATATTTTTGAAGCAAATAAAAAAAAAAAAGGATTTCAGTTTCTTGTTTGGTTAAGTAGTTAGGTTAGTGCTCTTTACTTGTCAGGAAGAATATTGCTTTCTTAAGTTCTTTATTGAATACTTAGGAATTTAAGTAGCTTGTAGTCAAGTGAAATTTAGTTTTGAGTTTTTCTTTTAAAAGATCTCAGAAAGAAAAAGTTAGTTAGAAAAGTTGGTTAAAGAGTTTTCAATTTGCAAATATTTGTTTGTTGAAGAAGAAGTAATTTTGTTTCCAGCATTTGTTCTTCTCTTTCGTCTCTCTACAAACACCATTAGTTTCATTTTCGTTCCTTTGAATTAAGATAAACCACTTAAAATTAATGCTTAATTAAAATTGATCAGACTTTCATGTTTGTATGGTCCATCAACTAGATTAGGCTAGAGCCTTGATTTAGGTTGGAGAGGAAACTCTTCAAGGCTATAAAAAAAACATAGTAGTCTGTGCTAGGGAGTGAAAAATTCTAGTAACGTGGAAATTATATGGGACCCCACTCTAACACAGGGGTTAAACACAAGGTCACGTGCGGAAAGGTAGCAGAGATAACCCCTCCAAAACCAGACCAATCATAGAGGAGCAATGCATATAGAGGACTTATATTTGGATTACGTTGATCACATTTTCCATGGAGCTTCGTGGGTCTCAAATCCGTTCGAGGTCCTCAGTCGTATTTTGGAACACTTCCTTTTGATACCCTCGATAGTTTTTGGGCTTGATACCCTGCTCATTGTGGTCCACCCAACTGTTGATTGTACCCGCCTGGTAGTTGTTCACGATATGGCAACCTAGTTTCCTTTGATTTTAGGGACTTACACAGGTGACTGCGGGGGTATACCATGGTACTTGGGGCTGACATCGGGCCATGATTTGCAGAGTATACTCGGAGGGTGATTCCATGTTAAAGTTGCACTTGCACTGGTAAGTTTCTCTAGTGTTGGCTATTGTAATTGTTCTTCCAACTAGTAATAGTGGTTTGCTTGTTGCATCTTATAGGAACTTTTTTCTAGTATGTGTTTGGTCTTCAACGTGAGAAAATATTTAGTGTGTCATTGATCTTCTCACATAGTGGAATATCAATAGCTCCACTAGTCATGAAGGATTTTGGTCCTATTTCCGGTTAACTTGGAGCCACCACTACCAACGCAAAAGGCGAAGACTTGACCAGGAAGGGTCATTTGAGGAGACTGGGCCATAGGAAACTGTACCTGAGCCATCTCTGAGAGGATAACATTTGTTTCTAGAGGAACTAACTATTTCTAACCTTGGAGTGGAAGCTCTCGTTCCATATAACTCTCTGATCACCGACTTATCGGTGCCGCTTTTGATACTGCTTTCCCCTCTAAGGGTAATGCATCAAGAGTGCTAGATATTCCTACAAGCAACGATGGAAGAAAATGTTGCTACTTCATCAGGGATTCCTTGTTAAGACATAATATTGGCTCATTACCCCTTAATTGGGGCATATTACATTAGTAATGTTATTTTATTTATGTCGTCTTTATTCAATTAGTTGTAATTATACCTCCTAGTCTCCTATATATACCAAGGAGACATTTTGATTTGGAATCATCTTGTACTTGAACATTTAAGTGGGGTAAAAGGAGGTTTCCCCCTCGAAGAGGATTATTATCTGAAATTATCTCTTTTTCAAGGAACTGACTACCTTTTCTGAGGTTTTTCTATGCTATATTGATATTTTGTTCTTAACATATGGTATCAGAGCTCAAGGTCTTGGGGTTTCACTGCTACATCTGAGACACCTTGGAATTTTCGATATAACTTTTTTTATACAATGTTTCCAAAGGGATGACTTGGAGGATATTTAGTATATGGATAAAGGTACATTGGGTTAAATTTTCAGATCCTGAGGCCTTATACTTTCAGAGATACAACCAGTACAAGATAGGGTTCTGGAATCATCCTGAACTAAGTCATTGCGGAATTTTCACTATAAATTTTTTTATGTAATGTTTCATACCTTGACCTTCAGAGGCTATTCACAGAAATAAGTAAGGTATATTTGGTAAATATTTATATTCTAGGTCATCTTAAATTTGTAGATACACCCTGTGGAAGATAGGTTATCTGACTAGTCCTATTGACTAGTCTCAAGAAGGTGTTCTAGGTAAAACAATCATAAATTCTTCCTAGAGTATCCAAATTGAGTGGGACTGGTTACATTGGATATTAGATAGTATGTAGTATTGTAGGTACAAGTTTCATAATTTTATAACAATTATTTTGTGCGGAGAACGCTATACAAGTGAGATCTCCTGGAAAGGCCAAAAATCAGCAAGTTGTGGGGAAGTTACCGTAAATTCCACTTTTCACATCCAATTTTGATCAGACCTATGGGATTGCAGAGAAGAAATATCAGATAACTACATAAAATAAATGTTCATACCCAGAAGGGCCAAAACTTGGGAGATACAATAGAAGAAATATTGTCTAGCAGAACCACCTCAAAATCAAGGTTCAAAAGTGATACTTGGCCAACATGCCACCCAAAAAGGGAACTTCTACACCAAATAAGCCTCCATAAAATCCTACTTGGAGTCTTGATGAAGGTGAAGAAATGCGTAGAGACATAAATTATTTACAAAAAAATATAGTAACAAAAGATGAACTACAAGAGATGGAAGCTAAGTTGGAGGAAAAGATGGATGGTTTAAAAGAGGAGATCATGGAAGTATTGAAAATGTTTGTAACAGAGAAGACACCTGAAAGTGAAAATGCATCCCATGAAATTCATGATGAGGACATAAGGAAGGTGAATCAAGAATGGAAAAACTCCAAATTTGGGTTGAAGACCAACCACGTTCCTAAGATCGATATGAGGAAGTTTTATGGAAAGGACCCAATCACATGGATACTTCAGATGGAGCAATTCTTTGATCTACATAATGTGGCACATACACAAAAGGTATGAATTTCTTCTTTATATTTAGAACCTAATCAATTTGTATGGTATCAATGGCTTTATTCTCACAAATCACTCGTCACTTGGACAATTTTCATGGAAGAAATGATAGCACACTATGAGGTTATAAGGAGCAATACCTTCTTTAGCCAATTGATAAATCTCAAGCAAAAGGGTTCAGTTACCGAGAACACTGAGAACTTCCAAAGATTGAATATAAAGGTAACCGATATTCCAGATGAGCACTTGATTGATGTATTCATAGGATGTTTAAAGGATAACATTCAACATGAGGTTCTCCTTTTGGAACCCAAATCATTGGAGAATGCATTTAAGGTGGCAAGAAATGTTGAAAGTAAAAATATGGCTATGGCTACCAGAAGGACCAATCCTAACATATATAGAGAGAACAATGCTCCTTCTTCTAAAACACCTCGACCTACAAGGTTGACACCTCAACAATTGAAGGAAAGAAAAGAAAAAGGTTTATGCTTTAATTGTGACAGCAAGTACAGTAAGGGACATAAGTGTGGTGAGAATAAATTATTCTAC
>JZKD02S1809131.1:1088748-1106762 GCA_000966675.3 Picea glauca
AATAAATTATCACCAAAGTACTATGGCCCTTATAAGGTGTTGCAAAAGATTGGTACTATGGCATACAAATTGGAGTTGCCTGCATCTTCATGAGTACACCCAGTTTTCCATTTTTAATGCTTAAAGAAGGTTATAGGTGACAAGATCCCAGTTGAAACTATATTGCCATAACTTGACGAGGAAGGAAAAATCATATTGGAGCCTGAAGCCATCGCTGACAGAAGAATTCATAAGTTGAGGAATAGATCCATTTCAAAGTATCTCATTAAATGGAGGAAACTATCGGCTGAAGATTCCACTTGGGAAGATGAGTCTTTTATACAAAATCATTTAGAATTACTCAAGCATTGTGAACAATACTTTTCTCAAGGGGAGGGGCATGTTAAGCCCTAATATTGGCTCATTACCCCTTAATTGGGGCATATTACATTAGTAATGTTATTTTATTTATGTCAGCTTTATTCCATTAGTTGTAATTATACCTCCTACTCTCCTATATATACCAAGGAGACATTTTCATTTTGAATCATTTTGTACTTGAACATTTAAGTGGGGTAAAAGGAGGTTTCCCCCTCGAAGAGGATTATTATATGAAATTGTCTCTTTTTCAAAGCGTTGATTACTTTTTCTAAGGTTTTTCTATGCTATATTGATATTTGGTTCTTAACAGTCCTCATGCTCCCTCTACATATGCCACAACTCGGGGTGTTCTGCCTCCTAACTCACCTTCGTAGGTCTGGGCCACTATGGTCTCAACTGCCTCTACCTCGAGTAGTGGTCTGATTCCATCCATGGTGGTGATCACTGCACCATTTATGCAGAGTGCAATGGGCCCTCTATTTTCATATGGGATGCCCAACTTTGACATGATATCGGTCCTCACCTACTCCACCCTACAGACTTTGGGTATGGGGGTAGGAAGCTCTAACGCTCCTTTGTAAGGGTCTATGGGGGGAACTTCAACCTCCTATAATTCTTTCCCTTACAGCATGGGTCATATACCTCTGTCTTCCCCCTCGCTTGGTGGTGCTTCTCAGAAGCCTGTCTGGCCGAACATGAATCACAACTTGTTCAAAGCAGGTAGTCAAGGACCTTCTTCTAGTACCATACCAGTGGGTTCTTTGTCATTCTCTTTGTTTGGCGCATTTTGTAACAACGCATTCTCGTTAGCTATCGTTTGGGTCGGGGGAAAACCTAGTTTTGGATCATAAAATCTTGCGCAGGGTACTATTCTTGCACAGGGGGCACACACTTCTCAAGGACCTTGGAATTCATGGCAGATATCAGTTCCATCGTTAGGGATGTTGATCGAGGGCAACCCCTTCCATGGTCAATGGAACCTCGGGCAAGGCTCAGTACCTATGCTCATTGGATCGGCAAGGGGAAACTCTTTCTAGAACATTTGGAACACAATGTTAGGAGAAATCCCTTCTCAGCCCTCAACGTCCTATTACAGGAGTCAGACAATGACATCTAAACCAACACAGTATCTGAATGTTAGCCTTGGACATGGTTTTTACCAGAACTCGGGTCGGAAACATAAATTTTCCTGGCAACCTAGTACCGGCCAAATCCTAGGCTCCTATTCTCCTGTACATACTCAACAAACTAAGCTATCATTTCTGTCAACTTTGCATTTGCTAGAATTGTCAATATTTTTGAATGACCCAATCTGTCATGATCCACATTAGCTTGCTATGTCGACCAAGTTTCCCTAAGACATTCCAAAGTTTGAAGGAAATCCTAACGAATATTCAGGTGATCATGTGACCACATTTCACCTATGGTTCTCGTCAAACTCTTTGAGAGACGACTCCATCCATTTGAATTTTTTCAATGCACTCTTATCAGGAGTGTCATGAAATGGTACATCGAGCTCGACTGCTCAAGATACTGTACTTTTGGTGAATTGGCAAAGGTTTTCTTAAACCATTTTCAATTACCTATGAGATATGATGTCAGCACAGAACTGTTGGCCAACTTTGAGGAAACAAAGTTTGACCATATCTCTGATCACATCCAAGAATTGTGGCACAGGAAGAGTTTGATAAAAGTACCAATTCCACCAACATTCCTGCTGGAATGGTTCCTTAAGTCTTTGGTACCCCAGCTATATAAGGACATAGCAATGTCGGGGGTCTTTTTAGAGGAAGAAGTGATAATGAGAGCTCAACATCTAGAGTTGATTTACTCTCAGTCTGGTTTTCTTTACGAAGTTTTTCCAGATGGGCCACAATCTATTCTTGATAATACCAGACACAAGTTTGGACCACATGCTGATGACATTGTTGGTTTAGCACAAGCAAATCCCACTGATCCAATATCAAACCAATTGCAACAATTGTCGATACAGTAGACAGTGTCCAACCCAAATCCTAGTTCGGTTTCTCCCCCTACTCAGATGTCGGATGTACACAGTGTGCAATCGACGAACCCAAAGGCCAACCAACAGGCCGAAGGGAAGAAAAAATAGCTAAAAAAGGGTAAGGGGGATAAGAAACCAAACAATAATGCTAGCAAGGGAAACAAAAAGAGAAATAAATCAAAGTATCCATGCAACCTTTGAACGGAAGACCACCCAACTCACATGTGCCCTCGACTCATGGAGGTCCAAAAGTTATTGGCGCAGCAACAACCTGTAGTGTTGATGAACCCATTTCCTCATGGGAAAAATTTAACTCAAGCCTATGCGAACACAAATGGGGGCATTCAGGGACCCCCTTCATCGTATAGTAATCCCTCGACCTCGAATATCTATATGTTGAAAGGTGAAGCTCACATAGCTACTAGGGCACATGATTACGGAATGCCAAGTACTGTCGAAAAGAGTAAAGAAGCTGAAAACTCGTTTGTTCTTCTCGATATTGAGAGAACGATGGGTGAAACAATGACATGCATCCCAAAAGGGGAGTTCAAGAAGGCTTCAAATAATCCAAATGCGAGGGCCTCCTAGAACTACTTCGTGGTGGAGGATTTGTCACAAACCCCTTGCGCGATGTCTACTTTGGAGGTCCCCCAGAGCTGCTCTTCACAAAGAAAGGCTCTGCTAGTTGCCTTAGGATCCAATGAGACATATAATCTGAGAACTATCACACTTGATACAACCGACTCGAATTCTTGTATCCCATACCACATCACATTTCAGGTAGTAGTGTCTCACCCCACAAAATATTCTACCCGGAATATTTTCTGTACATTTGTTGATGAGGGTGCATCGACATGTGTGATGTCGTTGGCATGTTGGAAGGCCACTGGCCAGCCCGTTTTGTCTCGTTCACCTACTCTTCTTATGGATTTTGAAGGTCATTCTTTCAAACCACATGGAATCATTCCTTCTTTCTTCATGCAGTTTGGAGGGAAGACCGTGTGCATCGAAGTTGAAGTGGTCGATGCACCTCTCGATTACAACCTCCTCTTAGGAAGGAGTTGGAAATATTCTATGCATCCATTGGTTTCCACAATTTTTTAGGTCTTTTTGTTTCCACATGAGGGCCGAATCATGATCATTGATCAATTATCCTTCTCCAGACCTGACCCTTCATCGAGGGCATCCACGGTCCCGATGATTGATAACCCACAGCCCGATGTTGTCAACGTGGGGGTTGGTTTTTTCCCACCTCTCATGGGTACTTTCAATTACCCACCTCCTTCTGGTGATGTCAAAATGATATCGGTTGTCCTAGATCATCCTAAGGATAAAATATTTTCAGTGTCGTCGTTCCGCACAACTTACTTTAATTATCTGTGGATTCTTCCTTCCCCATCAGCCACGATGGAAGGGATAGGGCACCATGGCATGTCCATGCCCTTTTCCATGGAATAATTTTTGTACTCTATAGTCCAGCAAGATTCCACCGACCTCGATCCAACTCCCGCACAGGATTTAGATCCATTTCTCGAGCCTTCCTGGGCTTAAGGTTCCCTTTCCACTACCGATTATTTAGACTTGGTCTTTCCCTCTGACGAGGCGATTTTAGAGGCATTGACTGGTCCGGAAAGACCCTGGGATGATCTCCATCATAGATTATATTTCCCCCTAGAGTTAGGAAGATTAGAGGTAGGAGAATTTGTGTTGACTCTGACTGGAGATAGGTCTTGTCCTATCAATCTTCTGGCTACGCACACAGTTTATGCCAAGGGTAATATGGGAACCATCGCTAAAAGAATACCTATCGATATCTCCAGAAACCCTAGCATCGTGGAGAATGTCTTTGTCGAAGCAGATTGTTCCCCTGAGGAGATTCAAATCTATACAGATTTACTTAAAGAATTTCGTGACTTTTTTTCCTGGTCTTACAAGGAAATGTTAGGCATTGATCCAAGAATCATCGAACATGAGATTATGACTTACCCTGACGCCAAACTAGTCCGGAAAAATCTCTATCAGGTTAATCCTCGGAAATAAGTAGCTATTAAGGCTGAAGTAGAGAAACTACTCAAAGCTGGTTTCATCTACCCCATCCAATTTACTCAATGGGTGTCGAATCTCGTTCCAGTCAACAAAATGCAAGGAATGATTCACGTATGTATGAACTTCTGTGATTTGAACAAGGCTTGTCCAAAGGATAATTTCCCCACCCCATTCATTGATCATATCTTTGATGAATGTGCAAGTTGTGAGGTATTTTCTTTCATGGATGGTTTCTTGGAATACAATTAGATACAGATTAATCCTAAGGACCAACATAAAACAACTTTTATCTGTCCGTGGGGTACATTTTCTTATCGAAAGATGCCTTTTGGCCTGAAGAATGTTGGTGCCACTTTTTAGTGGGCCATGTCTTTTTCTTTCCATGATCTCAAACACCTAGTCAAGGCTTATCTCAATGATTTAGTGTCACGATCTCGTAAGAGAGTTGATCATCCCACACACCTCTGACTTATAATTGAGCGATGTCTCTACTATCAGTTTCAATTGAATCCAAAAAAATGCATTTTATGCATGACGTCGGGTCGTCTATTAGTTTTCATAGTGTCGAAAACAGGGATCATGGTCGATCCTCTAAAGGTTGAGGTGATACTTCTATTGTATCCCCGTGCAGAATCCCTCATCTTCAGATTTTACAGGGAAAAGCCAATTTTCTTCAGTGTTTTATCGCAAACTATGCCGAGATCACTAAAGGGCTTATGAGTTTACTAAAGAAGGGAGTTCCTTTTCATTGGGACTAAGCCGATCAGTGCTCTTTTGAAGAGTTGAAACATGCCCTAATGTCTATCCCTCTACTTCAGCCACCCAATTATAATAAAGTTTTCTTATTGTATTTGGCCACGATAGAGTCGACCATCGATATGATATTGGTTCAAGAGGACGATTTGCTTGAAGAAAACATCATTTATTACCTGAGATGAGGCCTGGTTGGACTAGAACTCAACTACTCCCACATTGAAAAACTTGCATTGGCAGCAGTACATGTTGTCCAATGGTTTCGTCACTATATCTTGTTTCACATGACCACCATCATTGTCATTGTGAATCAGTTCCAATACGTGTTGACACGATGTGTAATCAATGGAAATATCAGTATAAGGATTGTTATCCTATAGGAATTTGATTTGGATTTTGTGTCTGTGAAATCTAAAAAGTCATTGGTCTTTGCAGAACTTATATCGAAACTTTCGGTCGAGTCAGGTGATGTTACGCCCGAAGAATCACCGATTAAAGGAGATATTTTTCTAATTTCATCTTCAGACCCCTGGTATGGAGATATACTAGTCTATCTCCAGAATTTCAAGTTCCCCTCCTCTTCTTCTCGTGATGAGCATCGACGTATGCGCCATCAAGAAAACAATTATCTCATACTCGAAGACACTTTGTATCGTCGAGGATTAGATTGCATCCTTCGTCCATGACTTAATCATCAAGAAGAAGAAGTCATGCTTAACGACTTCCACACTGGAGCATGTGGTGGTCATTTTTCTGGGTTGGAAACAACCCAAAATATTCTACGAGATGATTACTATTGACCGACGTTAATCAAAGATTGCGTTGAATTGGTAAAGAAGTGCCACCTGTGTCAGATATTCTCATGGAAGATGAGGGCACATCCTGCTCCCATGTTTCCCATCATCACAGTTGGCCCTTTCACCAAGTGGGGAATTGATTATACTACATGCCACCCCCCTTCAGTCAGGGGGAACCACTATATCATCGTAGTAGTAGACTACTTCACCAAGTGGGTCGAAGCTATGCCAACATTCAAATATGATGGAGAGACAACAACTCTCTTCTTGTTTAATCAGATAATAGCAAGGTTTGGCATCCCAAAGGATATTTTCATTGACCATGGCAGTCACTTTCATAAAAAAATGATGTCTGAGTTAACGTCAAATCTAGGGTTGATACAATAACACTCATCACCTTATTACCCACAAGCAAATGGTTAGGTGGAAGTTGTGAATAAGTCTCTCAAGACCATTCTATAGAGAACGATCAATTCGGCCAAGCCAAATTGGCATTTGATGTATGTTGTACTCGAAATTGTGGGCCTACTGAACGTTTGTAAAGACTTCCACTGAATTCTCACCTTTTCAACTCATTTACAGGTTGGAAGAAGTCTTGCCTATAGAATGCTAGATCCCATCTCTTAAGTTGGCAATATAGTTATTGCGAAACACTTCACCACTTGAGGAACGCTTATTGTATCTCGAGCAGCTCAATGAGCAATGATGCAACACAGCCTTGGCTAATGAGGCTCACAAGAAGAAAGTCAAGTGTCAGTATGATCAGTCGGTTCATCCTCATATTTTCTCTGAAGGTGACCTTGTCCTGGTCTATGACCATTATAAGGATCCCCTAGGGGCAGGCAAGTTCAAAACCATGTGGTTCATATCGTTCATCGTGAAGGAGGTATTAAAGAAGGGTGCTTATCGTCTGGTTGAATTTGAAGGGAAAGATTTAGCGGAGCCTATAAATGGGATCTACCTCAAGAAGTAATACTCGTAGGTAGGTCACCTTGGGTGACTTCTTATATATATGTATAGTTCTTATACATTTTAGTTTTGGTATTTTTTGTTTTATGGACGTGTCGTTTTTTATGTCATATTTTTCACTGTGGCAGATGTCAAGTGAATCATATGTGTTATGGATGTGTCATTTTTTATGTCATATTTTTCACTGTGGAAGATGTCAAGTGAATCATATGTGTTCGTTGGATTCATGGATGGTGCTATCTGGCACACTCAAAGGATTTCTTCTGCAGCTTGGGTGATCTTCACACCTCAAGGCTAGTTGTTATCTTATGGAGGTATCTGTTTAGGTGACGCCACAAACAATGTCATTGAATACAGTGGAGTAATAGAGTTGCTTCGTGACACTTTGTCACATGGTATCTCTTACCTTCGGGTCTAATTAGACGCACAATTGGTAGAGTCCCAGTTAAATGGGGTTTACCTCATTTATGATCCTACTCTACATCGATGATTCCTTAGGGTATGTCTCTTAGAACATTGTTTTGATTACATTACATATATCCATGTTCCTAGGAGATTGAATCAAATGACAGATACTCTAGCTAATCAAGTATTAGATTGGCATATTGCACACACGTAAGAAAACGCACACACATACTCATGTAAATACATTTGTAAATAAATGAAATTCATAAGAACAACAGATGTGTGTGTATGTATATATATATATATATATATATATATATATATATATCAAAAGTATCAGAGTATATAGGTGGGCACAAGCGCCTCAAAAAATAACGAGTCTAGTATATAACGTGGTGCTTATGCCCTCAAAAATATACAAAGAGTGCCCTCAGAATGAAAATGGTCCACCCTAAGCTAAGAACGACGCCTATTGGCCCTATCGTAGTGGACTAAAATGGTTGCTAAACATCAAAATAGCTGGACCCAGGTTTGTGGCACCCAAACAACATGAGGCTGCATAGATGGCAGGAGATCCTCAATCTCGGCCATGGGCATAGTACAGGTGAGTGCGGTCAATTTCCACTCCACTCGTCTTAAAACTCTCTCAACCTCTCTGGCTGGAGGTACCCTCGCTGTTGGTAATGCCTTGGGTCATGGACGATGCATTCTCCACACAAAATTAGATGCACGCACTGGTCCCACATCTGTACATAATAGATAAAAAGTTGTCAAATAATCTTGTATACATAAAAATGATATATATATAAAAAGAAACTAAAAAAAAACTTAAAAACTTTTAGAAGCAAACATACCTAACTCTCCTCACTCTACTTTGGGAGGTACAGGCATGTCAGGATCCCTGGAGTAGTTGATCATGGCATAGGGGTAGTCCTATATAGCCAGAATCTTCTGAGACCACCAGCCGAAAAAAAGTATCATTGAAGGCCTCAATGTTCCTCCCTCCCCCCTGTCGTGGCAGCAATGCTTCCCATTTGTACACTGCTGGGAAGGATACCACATGCCCCCGTACTGTCTCTCGTGGACTAATACTGGGTATCATTTTTTGACCTTGTTGGTGTATAAATATGTTCAATGTATACCTTACACTCATTTATATGTCAATCCGGGATTCAGAATCAAAAGAGTTGTTACACTATATATGTCGAGAACACGCAACATACCTATGTCTGTTTCATATAGGAAATAATTAATAACATAAAAACTTTATTTCTAAGATTTCTAAATACTTCGAAAACCTTGAAATTAGAAGAGAAAACTGATAAAGAAACTTCTTCAAACAAAAAATCAATCAAAGGATTCTATCCTAGAGGAACAAGTTTGTTCATTCCAATCTTATGAATTAGAGATATGAGCTTAAGAATATTGTCTCCTGTAGCAATCAAAATAGTGAATATCAACCAACTCCAATCACTCTTGAAGTCGAAATCAATTCTAGCTTTATGCAATTCAAACAACTAGTACAAGGAACAATCAGCATAGCTGAGAGACTTCATTATGGAGCATGAAGAGGAGATATAAATTCTTATGGCTCCTTGATGTACCAAAACTACTGCAATCATAAACTCAAGATATCAATCCCACACTTCAAACAATTAAATGGAAATCTCCAATATTTGAGAAGGAAATACCTATTTGATCTAGCACCTGATTATCCACTCCAACTTAGAAATAAATAACTCAATGTTGAACTCCTGAAATAGATTAAATATCATTAACACAAATTGTTGTAAAATAATCACACGATCACACACAAAATGTATACAGGGCGGTTTACCTTGGTTCCTTGTTGGAAGTGAGTCCAATACCTTATATTCTTTGATTTCTTGCTTCAACCTCTCAATTTTTGCTATCAATTTTTGTTTGTTTAGGGACTTGTTTGGGCTAGATGTGATTGCTTCCTTAGTCACCTCCTCATGGGCTTCTTTTTATTTTCTCAAACCCCTCAAAGTCTCTGTTACCAACCCTTCTGTTTCACTTACTATAGCTCCACAGT
Organism: Picea glauca; assembly: GCA_000966675.3. NCBI lineage: Eukaryota > Viridiplantae > Streptophyta > Pinopsida > Pinales > Pinaceae > Picea > Picea glauca. Next base: position 1,098,140 of record JZKD02S1809131.1, read on the forward strand.
CATTTCCTTTCTCTGGAGAACTCAGAATATCCATGGGTTCTCCCTGAAGAGAAGGTATATTTGGAACTATCACCTGCTTGGCCATGCTTCTAGTGGTCCTTTGTATGGGGAGCAAGATTTCCTTATATTTGATGACAGGGGTAGAAGTCTCCTCAAATAGATTCCTCTTATTTATTTTAAGAACGGTGGTAGGCATGGACACTTGTCTCTCCTGTGTCACTTTGACTTTTGTCTTGAGGCCCTGAGTTGTAAATTCTGGAGTCTGCTTCTGCTGACCAACCCTTATTTCTATCATGGAATATTGAGGCGTAGGTTCTGGAATTCGTTCACTTTATGCCTTCTCCCTTTCGAGGTTCTTTTTGTTTTTGCTTGTCACCTTAGTAGTTTCTTTCAATTCACCAACCAGTTTTTGGGAAGACAGAGTAACTACCTCAAGGATATTTTCCAATTCCTTAATGGATTCTAGAGAAGGTTTGATAGTTGCTTCATGTAAAATCTCCTATTGATATGTCTCCTTATTTCCTTTCTTACTCTGTGATAGTTTATCTTTAGGACGGAGGACTGAGCCAGACACTCTAGACTGTGCAGAATTTTTCTCGTTCTGTATATTGAGGTCAAGGTTCTTCTCTACTTGGTTGGCTGACACCTCCATGATTGCTTCAGGAACACTGTCTGATCGTCCCCCTAGCTCAGAGTATTCCTTTTGTCCTTTATCTTTCAGAATCTAGGTAGGAATTATTTTTTGGGATTGGGTGGATTTCCTCTTCCTCGATGTAGTAGGTTCCCCTACAACAAACTTTTCTGTCATTGATTTCTCAATGGGCTAGGATGAGCTTGGCGTAATAGTGTCTTCTTTACCTCTTGATGTCTTCCTCTGTCTTTCTTTGACTTTTTTCTTTAACCCTCACTGTGTATCCCTACCTTCGGCATTTCAATAGATTTAGATATTCTTTCTTGGGCAAAATTATGTTGGAGTAGTTTCTTCCAACTACCACCTTGCGTCCTTAAAGCATGAACAACCAAATTTTTTATTAAACGATGGTGATGAAGGCTAGTTTCAGGCTTCTTGGAAACTAACCTTACTCCTCTCACCATCTTCTGTAAACTCGTCTATAGGAAGTGAGGAAAATAAATTTGTGGTCCTACCTCGAAATGTGATAAAAGATTCAAATGATAAATGAAGGTTACTGCATACCTTCCTTCACAGGTGAGGAATTTCCACAGACTTATGAGCATCATCCAATATTCCTCTTTGATGTAGCTTCAAGGGATGCCCTTGGTCCAATCGGGGTCTTGATGTTCTAGCTTGAGACTTTTTTGACAAAGTTTCTTGTCGACAATCACCCTCTTGAAGTATTTTTCTCCAGCCATAGGAAGACCTGTAGCTTATACTATAGTGGCTTCTATAATTGTTAGCTTCATGTCTCCAAACTACACACTTTCTCCATCATATGTCTATGCAAAGGAAAGAGAAATTCCCTCATGATGGCCTTTAAATTTTTCCAAAAATGGCACCCACCCTGCTTGTTCATATTTTTCCTTGCAAGCTTGATATTCTATTGTTTCCCTATACAATTGAAATATGGCCTCATGCCTGTAGACCCCCATGCTATCTTAAACAATTCTCTCAAGCGTATGAGGCACGAACATAGGATAGAGGGTTGAGTACCAGATAACGTAGATTGTGATAGAGTACTGGATGGGGAAAAATATGAAAGGAATATGAAGACACGGTATGTTTGTAGGTGGTGTGACAACAATGGTAAATAACGCTCATTTGGATAGCATATCCATCCAGATGATCATTTATAAATGGAAGTGTAGTTTATAACGGTCACATCGATAGTCATGATGATATGGTGAGGTAGGTCGAATAAACTAACGACTTACGGACTCATGGCAAATGGGAGTGTTAAATGATTATAAGGGGTGTGTTCATTATGATCGGGACTTGTGAGTGTGAAATTGGTTGGGATCATTATTTGACATGCTTAAAGATATGGTTCGAGTCATTTCACATAGCACGGTAGCGAATCATAGGTTTATGAGGTATATTTACCGGATAGATAGTTGGAGCATGAGTTTGATCCGGTAAGAGACATAATGACCTTGTACTCTTAGCATTTTAGGGAATAAGGACATATTCTCCTTATGGAAATGTGGTCGAGGATTTTACAAAAGTTCGTGAAAAAAGGGGGTGTGTCATGATCCAAGAGTAACTAGATGTTTAAATGCATATTTAGTCTAATTTCTCTAATAAAATGAAAAAAACGTTGAATATGTAAGTCCTATCACTTAATAATTGAACAACAACTTGGAAATATGATTAGAGTTACCGGTCACATCCTTACCAGTACCGAATCATATGAGTACCGGATCACCTATGTGTAGAGTTGAAATTAGTATGGGATCATCTTAGTACCGCATTATCTGAGTGTCAGATCATCTGTGTGTAGAGTTGTACTTAGTATAGGATCATCTAAGTACCGGATTATCTAAGTGCCAGATCATTTGTGTGTATAGTTGTAATTAGTACCGGAATATTGCAGGGTCCCTTCTTCAATACTGGATGGGGTTTAGTACCGGATAAGCTCAGCGAGATGATTTAGCATAATGACGACCATTGGTACCGGATGAACATAGAAGTGATCATTGGTGTCGGATAAGCACAGAGATGAACATTTTTTTCTAGTGCTTGAGAGATTTTTGACACAGATAATGGTGGTGGTGAATTGTAGAAACAACTGGTGTTCTGTGATCAGATTCGATTGAAAAAACATGTAGATGGAACAAATACCAAAACTCGTGGATTTTGAGTTTGCGTAGGAATAACGCAAGAAGAACTCTATGACAGGACGGTATTCTGGGAATTGGATGATCAATTGTTAAGATTTATAGAACCCTGTTCTTTTGGAACCAGGGTATTCATAGCTCCTTCGGTATTTCCTCTTTATTACAAAAATAACAATAATAATCCTAACTACTACTTTTCTGTGGATTTTTATCAAGCCCATATTAGTTAATGCTCACCGGTATTTTCAATTTTAAAGAGTCTGAAAAACTTAAAGAAAACTCTTTATACTATCCCTTGGATTTTTCTCAAGCCCATCATAGTTCCTACTCACTGGTGTTTTCAATTTTAAGGAGTCTGAAAAACTTAAAGACGAATCCATCTGGCAAATGTCCTCCTTATTCGTCTATCTACATGGGAACACAACCAACTTCTTCTTTTTTTGTTTTTGTTAGTTATATCAGAAAAATAAAAGAGAATCTCTATCTAATGAAACACCTATGTACATGGCTAAATGAATTTATAAAATTGAACTTACTATGGTAGGTCAGCAGGAGGAGAAACCCTCTTGCTTACCAGTTGCATTTCGAAACTCTGAAGAACATTTTTGACAAAATCCTCTTTTGATAGAGGCTTATGATAAACCTTCAGCCGATGCCCATTTACAATAAAGGAAGTCTGATTCTCATCAATGGTATTTATCCTTACTGAACCATTTTCATAAATTGTATCAACCTCATAAGGCCCCAACCATCTAGTAGACAATTTACCCTTAAATTTTTTTAATCTACTATAATATAGGAGGGCCCAATCTCCTGACTGAAAGGACTTCTTTTTTATGTACTTGTCCTGCCATTTGGTCCTTTGCTCTTGTATCAGGGTGGTTCTTTGTAGATAATATTGTCTTATCTCATCAAGCTCATTTAATTGTAATAGCCTCTATTTTTTAGCTTCGTTTAGATCCATCCCTAATTGTATGGAATTTCTGAAGGTTTTTACCTGAAATTCTATGGGAAGTAGTACCTTCTTCCCATACACCAACTCATAAGGTGTATGGCCTGTTGTATTCATCCAAGTTTTCCTATAGGCCCACAAGGCCTCAGGAAACCTATCAGCCCAATCTTTGTGATGCAGCTGAACAGTCTTAGTGAGGATGGATTCTATCACTTTGTTGGTCGATTCTACTTGGCCATTTTCTTAGGGGTGATAGGGCGAAGATTTTCTGTGTTTGATCCTGTACTGCTCAGTAAGAGTTTTGACCATATTTGAGGTGAATTGTTTTCCTTGGTCAATGAATATTTCCCGAGGTACACCAAAATGAGTAAAAATTTCCTCAAAGAGAAAGTCTACAACAGATTGTTTATTGGCTGAATACAAAGCCTTGGCTTCTACCCATTTTGTCACATAATCTGTGCAAACTAAGATGTACTTTTTCTTGCGGGACATGGGGTTGATAGGTCCTACAACATATAAGGCCCATTTTTCAAAGGGTTCGATCACTACGTGGGCTTGGAGATCCATTTCATCGACTGCAGTAGGTTTTCCCATTCTTTGCAAATCATCGCAGTTGGCCACATATTTCTTTGCATCTTTAAAAACGGTTGGCCAGTAATAGCCAGACTGTAAAATCTTATATGTTGTCCTTTTATCAGCAAAATGTCCTCTAGATGGGCCATCATGACAAGATCTGTAGATATCCTACATCTCGTCCTCCCGAACACATCTTTTGATTACCAAATCAGGTCCAGTTCGGTACAAGCAATCCTCATGCCACATATAATTGGCACTTAGCTGAATAATTCTTTGTTTTTCTCTAGATGACATACTTTGAGGAAGATTTCTTGTTACAAGATAGTTGGATACGTCTGCATACTAAGGGGTGTAAGTAGAAATGGTAAATAGATTCTCATTCATAAAATCATCATCTATTGGAGTACTGTCACCTACATGAATAAGTCTAGACAAGAAATCAACAACCAAATTATCTCTTCTAGGCCTATCAATGATAGTGATTATTGAATTCTTGTAGTAGTAATAGCCATCTAGTCACTCTAGAATTTGTAACAGGTTTTTTCATTAAAAATCTGATAGCTGAGTGGTCAGTGTGCACAAAAAAATCGTATCATGTTATATAGTGTCTAAATTTGTTGATGGCATATACTACTGACAAAAATTATTTTTCCGTGACAGTGTAGTTTACTTCAGCAAGTGAGAGATTCTTGCTGAAAAAGTATATAGCATAGGGAATCTTCCATTCCCTTTGTCCTAAGACAACTCCCAAATAGGTATCTGAGGCATCTGTGCAAATATGGAAAGGAAGAGACCAGTTTGTTCCTCTCAAAACAGGGGCACTTGACAGCTTTGTTTTTAAGATTTCAAAGGAGATTTGGCATTGTTCATTCCAATAGAATTCAACATCTTTTGTCAACAGTTTGAATAGGGGGGCAGCTAGGTTTGTAAAGTTTTGAATGAACCCCCTATGGTAGCCAACATGAGCTAAGAAACTTCTGACTTCCTTTTGTGAGCTAGGGATCTTGATTTGGGAAATAATGTCAATCTTGGCAGGGTCCACTCTTATTCATGTACCAAAGATGTGGTGACCTGGAACAATTATTTCAGTGAGAAACATTCTAGATTTTTCGTGATTGAGCGAAAGGTTGGTCTCTTTACACCTAACCAGTACTTTCTCCAAATTATCCAATGCATGTTGGAAATCATCCCCATACATTGTGAATTCATCCATGTAGACTTCCACACAATCATTGGTCAAATCAGAGAAAATAGCCAAGACTTCCCTTTGAAAGGTAGCATGGGCATTACATAAACTAAAAGGAAGAACCCTATAGGCATAGGTCCCCTAGGGGTAGGTAAATGTGATCTTATCCTGAGTTTTTGATGAAATTTGGATTTGATTGTAACCACTAAACCCATCCAAGAAATAAAAATATCTCTTCCCAGACAAAGTGCCTAGGACCTGATCTATGAAAGGCAAGGTAAATTAGTCTCTATAGGTAGCCTTGTTTAATTCTTGAAAGTCCATACAAATCTTCCATTTACTGTTTTTCTTAGGTACAATAACTAATGGGTAGACCCACTTGCTATCTGATATAGGGTAAATGAAATTGGCTTACAGGAGTTTCTGGAGTTCTTCTTTTACTATATCTTTCAAGGCTGGACTTAGTCTTCTTTGGGGTTGTCTACCAGGTCTGATCTGATCATTAGTGTAGATATGATGTATACATGTGTCTAGGTGGATTCCTTTCATGTTAGAGTAATCCCATGCAAAATCACCATATGTCCCTTGAATCATTTGTATCTACTTATGTTGTTGATCTGTTTATAAGCTAGCATTCATATATAAGGACTTTCCAGGACTGATTTCAATAGATTGAACAACTTATTCTTTTCCTTCCTCTATTTGTGAAACAATGGCTACTGCAAAAGTGGAAGGGTGCCAAATTTCTTGAAATCGGGGGCTAAAGATATGTGTGTAGTTAGGGAAAGATTGAGAATATTCAATGCATGTTGAATCAGAAAAGAATAGACTTAAAATTTGTTCTTCAGTTTTCTCTTGTACTCCTTTTACTTGTTCAAGTGTCAACAAAGGCTGAGTGCAGTCCTCCTCCCCATAGGGATTCTCTAACCAGAGAGGAAATTCATTGGATGGTTGGGCGGGGGGGAAAAGGATAAGTTTTGGACTTTGAGCGACATTGGAAATTGTCATCTCTCCAGATCAACAACTAATAAATGCATCAGCAGTGGCCAACCAAGGTAGGCCAAGTACTACTGGGTGTCCTGGTTTGGAGGATTTGGGATGAATTACTAAGAAATCCACAGGGTATTCCCAAGAGGCCAAAGTAATTGTTATATCATCTAAACTTCCTGCTGGGGTGATGACTGATTTGTCTGCAAGATCCAACAAAGTTTGTGTTGATCTTAGGTGATCTAGTTGCAGTGTTTTCATAGTGTTTATTGACATCACATTTATTGCTACCCCTAGATTATTAGTGTGTTAGGTAAGGCAAAACCATTAATTTATATGGTTACCACTGGGTTCCTTGGATCACTATACTTAGATGGAATTTATGTTATAAACTTTGACAACTGCCCCACCACCTGTATGACAGGAGGCTCCTTCCTCTTTCTCCCTAGATTTTTAATGAAAAGGTCTCTTACCATTTTAGCATAGATAGGTATATCCTTGATGGCCTGTAGTAGTGGGATCTTCACACATATATTTCTAAGTTCAGTCTCTAGATTATGTCTTAGAGGTTCCTCAGATTTCTTTACAAGTAGTCTTTCTGGATAAGGAGGATTTATTTTCTGAGATGTTTCTATTGTAAGGGAGTTGGGAGAAGGAATTTCTTGTTGTACCGAGGTGTTTCTTTCCTCATTTAATGGATTAGTCATTTGTTATTATTTTTGAACTCTTTGGACATCTATTTGTTCTTCTTCTTGATTTGTGTGATTATATACTTGTTATTATTGGATAACCACAATAGGATTTGTTTTGTTTAAAACCCTCCCCGATCTTAATTCAATTCCATTAAATGGAGCTGGCGTTATTACATAAGTGGGGAAGGTTTGTACTTCATGTTTTTGTACAGGTTGTGTCAGCCTGTTATTTGGATTAGGGATAGCTTGTGCAGGAATAGGGGTAGGCCGAGGGGGGTTTTGAATAGGTGCAACTTGCATTTGTTGCTGCATATTTGGATTCATTGGCAGTGCAAGTTGCTACTACAACTATGGAGGTGGGAGAAGAGTAGGAGGATTAAATCCTAGGAGCAGTTGGGAAATATTCAAAGGGTATTGTGGATAGGTGGGAAATTTTTTTGGCTGGAAGGGAACATTCCCATATGTCGGGCCTCTCTATAAGTTTTAAACCTATGAATTAAAGAAATGCATATAGATTCTTAAGAAAAACAAAATGTAATCAATGGCTCATACACAGAGTACACAAATATTTTATACCAGAAACCCTCAACCTGGAAAATCTTTCTTATATTCATTAAATCAAATTTCACCATTCACTATACAATATATATACAATGTTTTTATGTATTCTGTAGATACCAAAACCCTAATCACTTAATCTGGGATTAATTTACAAAACTACTAAAATTAGCAAAATCCGCTAAAATAGAAAAAACCGCCAGACACAGTTTTCATACCTGACGTGCCCACACACACACATGCAAAGAATATAACACCTACACAACATTCTCCCACTTGTTTTTTTCTTTGCATCCAGGGGTCCAGGGGATTATATAGTCAACAATCCAGGGTAGCAATGCCCATTGTTACTCTACATCAGGAGAAATTTTCTGTGCTCACAGACTTTGTCAATGAATCTGCAACATTCTTCAAAGTGTCAACCTTTTCCAGCAACACCTTCTTTTCATCAACCATGTCTCTCACAAAGTGATACTGAACATCAATATGTTTTTTCTTCGAATGATAAGTTGGGTTCTTTTCCAGGAAGATTGCACTCTGACTGTCACAATCTAATATCACTACTTGTTGTACCAACCCAATACCTGAACACAATATTTGTAACCATACTTCTTCCTTGCTTGCATGAGTGATCTAAAAATGAAGAATACTTGTATTCTTGAAAATATTTGCACGTTAAATTTTATGTGTTAAAATGAAAAAGGATCAACTTTGCAACACAAATTTAATAGGATTTACTCATTCAAGATGCATATAAACAGCAACAAAAACAGTGAACAGAAAACACATAACACAGCAAATGATAAAGGAGTTCACCCCTCTCTTGGGCTACATCTCCTGGTCCAACTTCCAATGGATCATTTGTATTATTTGCTCAAA
>JZKD02S1809131.1:1123416-1148690 GCA_000966675.3 Picea glauca
GTTGTTTTTTGTTTTTCTGGATTTTCTGAAATTTTGGGAGCAATAAATCTACCTTTATTATCCCTATACCTACTCATAAAATAAATTCTAATAAAAATAAAAATTCAGATTCCTAATTATCAAAATTAGGAGGACAACCTGACTTTGGAGAAACCCCACCAAAGTGGATGTGTAGGTTCTTACCTCTCATCTTACCGTCTTCTCTCCTCCCTCAGATTGTCCTTAAATCCAATCCAAACTTCATCAAACCAATCAAAACTCAAAATGCTAACTATTATTGTTTACAACTCCCCGGCAGCGGTGCCAAAATGTTGGTGTATAAATATGTTCAATGTATACCTTACACTCATTTATATGTCAATCTGAGATTCGTAATCAAAAGAGTTGTTACACTATATGTTGAGAACAGGTAACCTACCTATGTCTGTTGCATATAGGAAATAATTAATAACATAAAAACTCTATTTCTAAGATTTCTAAATACTTCAAAAACCTTGAACTTAGAAGAGAAAACTGATAAAGAAACTTCTTCAAATAAACAGTCAATCAAAGGATTCTATCCTAGAGGAACAAGTTTGTTCATTCCAAGATTATGAGTTAGAGATATGAACTTAAGAAGCTTGTCTCCTGTAGCAATCAAAATAGTAAATAGAAACCAACTCCAATCACTCTTAAAATCAAAATCAATTCCATCTTTATGCAATTCAAACAACTAGTACAAGGAACAGTCTGCATAGCTGAGAGACTTCATTATGGAGCATGAAGAGGAGATATAAAGTATTTTGGTTCCTTGATGTACCAAAACTATTGCAATCATAAACTCAATATATCAATCCCACACTTCAAACAATTAAATGGCAATCTCCAATATTTGAGAAGGAAATACCTATTTGATCTAGCACCTGATTATCCACTCCAACTTGGAAATAAATAACTCAATGTTGAACTCATGAAATAGATTAAATATCATTAACACACATTGTTGTAAAATACTCACACAGTCACACACAAAACGTATACAGGGAGGTTTACCTTGGTTGGGGTGGTGGGCCCTCGCCAAACCAACAAGGAACCTCTTAAGAAAGTAATAGACTAAAATGTTTTACTCATACTCAGGAATTTGCATAATATATCTTTTTCATTAATTCAACTAGTAAATTGGATCAACAATTCTTCACCTCATACATAGAAAAGATATGTATCATCTGGTTCTGGTAAAATACTTCGCTACATTCCTTATTATCCACCTGCACTATCACCTATACAACGTCCCTTATATAGAAGGTAAGTTGATACTATCAATTTCTATGGATAAACATTAAACAGTTTTAAAGATATCACAATTGATATTTACTTCGAATCTCTAGGAATTGACTCCATCCTCATGACACGAAGTGCATGAGTGATGGAGTCCCTCATAATCTGGAAAAATAATTTGGAATATTTGGGCCATCTACCTTCTCGAAATATTCATCATCATACTATTCCAACTGGTGCATTCTAGAAACATAGGTTTTGGTACCGGAATACACATAGCCACGAATCTGGGTAACGGAATGGATGCAGAGAAGACAGTACTGGAATAGTGCATGACTCGGTACCAAAATGGATGCAGAGCAGATAGTACCAAACCAAAACTGCCTTGGGTACCAGAATATATTTTGGTACCAGGATGCACGATGACTTGTAGTACTGGAATGACGCAAGTACCGAAATAGGCTACTCATGAGTCGAACCGTTAGGACTATACAAAATAAAACCTTTTAATCGAATTAATTCAATAAATTTAAACAAAACATGCTTTAAATCATCAATTACCTCTTGCGAACATGAACTAGGTCATTAGGTATGTGTTTGGGAGTAAATAGTCAAGTATGGGCTTATAACATAGGCAAAAAGGCTTGGATACAAGGTAAGATGGGGCATTATACATGTCAAAATAGAGACTCAATAGAACCCCATTGTCATTTTTTCCGGATTGAAAATCATGTAACATGGTTCTTGAGTTTCTCATTGGATGTTATGATACACTTTACTTTTGGTTCGGCGAACTTTTTGGGAGTTGGGGCACTTTTTAGGTTCTTTGGTGAAAAGTCATTTTTCCAACTTTTTGCATTTAAGTTAGGATTCCACCTCCACTTGTCACACCTCATTGTATTTTTCACGTTACTAAAGGATAAACACCGCCGAATTGTGACACGGAACCATCATTTGTGCTCTAGAAGTGTTGTAATTTAGTGGTAGAGCCTACCTTCACATGGATGCCCTAGGTAGATCCTAGTTGCATTTTGGTGTCCATGTCGTCACTAATGAATATAGTCTCAGGAGTCCTTTTAGTCTTGTCTCGATTACAAGTTTGAACCTTCATATTTTTGATATATTATCACTCTTGGCCTCACCCTCGGGACTACCAAAAAGCAGGTCTTCTTTTAAGCCCTTTTCAGACCCTTTAAACATGAAAAGATTGTCGAGCAATCTTGTTTCCCTTCACGCTCGCCAAACTAAAATTTGAAGGCACATTTGTCCGGTGGTAGTTTACCCTTTTTTCGGTCCAAATGGTCAATTGTATGAACAAAGGTATACTCTAGGAACTTTGGTTCACTAGAAGAGTATTCTCAGGTATAAGTTTAACCCTTTTTCAGGCCTGAGGGACTAAATTTATGAAAAAGGAACCCCCATGGAGTCCATAGTTAATCTCTTTTCAGACTCCCTAAAATTGAAAAGATCGTCGAGTGAGTTTGTTTATTCACACTCGTTAAACGGTACAGAAGAAAATCCATTGCGGATTCCATAGTTAATCTCTTTTCAGACTCCTTAAAATTGAAAAGATTGTTGAGTGACCTTGTTCTTTCACACTCATTAATTGATTCAGAAAAAACATCTACTCGCATGATTTTACCCCTTTTTCCGGCCCATAGATTAAGGAGGAAAAAGGTACACCTCGGGAGATTCATCTCACTGAGAGAGTTATCCTCAGTAAATTTCACCTTTTTCGGGCTAAGGATACTAAATCTAGAAAAAGGCAGTGAGTCCATAGTTAAGCTCTTTTCAGACTCCTTAAAATTGAAAATATTGTCGAGTGATCTTGTATTTATCACACTCATTAAAATGGTTTTGAATAGACGTCTTTTCAATGCTAGTTTACCCCTTTTTCGAGCCGACTAGACTATCTTCGAAATAGGTACCCCAATGGATTCTTCTTTTGTGCTATTTCAGACTCTCTAAAAATGAAAAACCACCGAGCTTACCTTTTCTAGGCTCGTTTAAAATTACATTGAAGGGATTTATCATTGTGTCTTGTTGGCCCTTGGTTATGGAAGGAAGTGAAGAACAAGGAAGGAAATGTAAAAAGTGAGCTTCGTGGGAGACACAGTAACTGTTAGTAAGTCGAAGTGAGAAAAAGAGTAGGAAGGATGGAGAAAAGTACAGAAAAGAAATCCGTTGGACGATAAGATCAGGGATGATAGATCAGAAAGGAAGAAGGATCGTGGAAAACTCAGAAAGCAGAGAAATCCATCATTGGATGCTTTGGAGCACCGTGAGATGAAGAAGGAAAGACAGTCTGACAAAGCTCAGAAAAATCAGGTCAAGTTGACCTAGGGTTTTAGACACCTAGGGTTTTGGTAATTAGGGTTTTGACATCTAGGTTTCGACCTGAGGCTGTCGGTGAGGGATTGTAATATATAAATAGATCTTGAAAGGACCTAGGTCAGGTCGGTACTAGTGTTGGGTATTGATATTGATTGTTGATAGATTATTGTACTATGAGAGAGAGAGGAGTGTTGAGAGTGAGAGCCTTCTGGTATTGTAAGATCTTCAGCTGGGTGTGAAGATCAAGTCCTACAGCTAGGTGCACAGGAAGGTGGGAGACAGAAAGAAGAAGAGAGGAGATCTGTTGACTAAGAACATAGATCAGAACTGTAAGCTTTATCTTAATATATTATAAGCACAGTTTTGTGGACGTATCCCTAGAGGGAGGGTGAACCACATATATTTTTTGTTGTATGTGTGATTGATGCCTGGATATTTGTCATTGCTATACTGTTATTTGCATTATTGTGCTAGAACAGATGCATAGTTTCGCGGAGTATATCTAGCTGATAAGAGATATATGAATGTTTCATTATTGTTGTATTAGTTCCACTTGATATTCCCCTCGTTGTAGACATCTCTGTCCTGCAACCCCCCTCTTAGCTACTTTGGGTGAGACTTCATATGCTTCACGGGTGTTTCCGAAAGGGCCATAGTTGGGGATTGTTGGTGCGCTCTTGGAGTGAGCCTCGGGTTTTCCCCTGTGCCAACAAATGGTTTCATTTTTGGGATAGGAATCTGTGTAAAGGAATGTCAAGGTGGTTCCCATCGAAGACAAAGATTTAGAAGTGGATAGAGGATCAAGAGAAGGACTTTGCATAAGACCATAACAAGAACCCTAAACTAAGTACTGAATATTGGCTACAAAGATACATTTTCACCGACATTCACGAGATATTCTTTGGGGGAATCCACCAGGAGTTGTTTGAATGGTTGGCTAGGTTAGCCGATACCTAGTTTGAGATTAGATCTAGACCTCCGGTGGTTTGGATGTTGGTACTGATCCATAAGGTCAAGAGAGTTGACAATGTTGTATCCAGAGCAGTAGATCATTGGTTCGATAGTACCATTGGAGGGTATATCACCGATTTTGTTGTGGATAGAACAGAATCGTATAGCCAAGCCGAGAGATTCTTTTTCAGAGGACCTAGAGGAAAATATTTTCACTTTCTGAAGCTGATAATCAAGAGGCTCTTGTATGAAAACCAAATCTTGAAGATACAGTAGATTAGTCAGACCTGAAAAGGATAATGTTCAAGATCTTGGATAGCGATAGTGACACAAAAGCAAGACATACGTGCAGTGGGAAATTATTTTGAGGGGTTCACCTTGAGAACTTGTTCAAGAAAAACTATGGAGAAGAGGGTTTCTACAGTGGAGAAGAGGTAGATTTAACCGACGAAGAAAATTCAGAGCCCACCAGAACATAAGAAGGGGAAGTTGAAGAACTTCGCCAAAGAGATCTAGAAACCTTAGGAACTACATAGGTTACTGAAGTAAGTAACATTAACCCTCATGTTGTTTCAATAGCACCAAACAGTCAGAATAGTCAGAACCACCAGAGTCTTCAGAGTACTGTTACTAGCAACTCAACCTATACTCAAATAGGAAGCCTAGGGAACTCTATGGAAGATGAGATGAGGCTCCCTATCTTTAGAGGAGATGGATATGAAGATCCTGATCAATATTGGTTTCTATGTGAAGCCGTATGGAATATTAAAAGTATCATTGATGAAGCCATCAAGAGAACCCAGTTCAGCACTACGCTACGGGACCACGCACTAAGTTGGTACATGAAATTTTTCCAAGGACTGGCGCAGCCTAAGACACTAAATGAGATCAAGAATTCACTAATTGTGGAGTTTAAGAAACCTAATTCAGAGTCACAATCTATTACAGAGATAAAAGAGATCAAAAAAAAGGTAGAAGAACTTGTTTGGGAGTTCGACCAGAGATTGAAGACCATAACAGGCTGATTAACTTTTTAGATCCCCGATGAACAAAACAAAGAATGGTTCATCGCTGCATTGTTACCTCACATTATATTCCCTCTGATGTAGTAGAAGATTACATCGTAGGAAGAATCTTTGGAGATCGCCATGAATCTTGAATCAACACCTATGGGAGAATCAAGCTCATGCATGAGCCATATCTTGAGTCAGCTAACCAGTTTGTCTTTACAAGTCGAGGATATGAAGAAAGATAAGGGAAAATACAAAAGGGAATATGTTTGGTGTGTGATATGCAGATCATAAGGTCATGATAAGGAACATTGTCCCTTATTCCATGAGTATTCGGCCTCAGGAGCGTCGAACCCCTTGAAGCAAGTTAACCTACCCTGGTGTGATGTGTGCAGAAATAGACATCACCTAGGTGAGTGTTTTTACATGTAGAAGTATGTTCAGAGACCCACAAACTTGTACTGCACATTTTGTAAATCATTAGGGCACAATGATCGATATTGTAGAGCTTACGATCTCATGCATGAGAGGTCAAGAGACATATACAAGATTCAGGACGAAGTACAGCAAGAAGGAAATACTCTGCAGTAAAACTCTTCAGGGAGGGGAAAATTCACTCCTCGTGGTGGATACAGAGGATGAGGACAAGGAGGAGGTATGGGCCAAGGTTGAGGACAAATAATATGTTATAACTGTGCACATCCAGGACACTTAGCAAGGTATTGTCATAATCCTTGCACAACCTATAGTTATTGTAACTCTTTTGAGCATGTCATAGAAGAATTCCCTGTGGTATTGGCTAAGATTCAGGAAAGACAAGGACCCCAGCAGAACCCACAAGTACAACTGATATATGTTGAACCTCACATAAATGACCCTAGAGTCGCAGTCATTACTCGAGGAGATGCTTCTACAAGAGAAGACAGAGCAGCACAAGGAGAGAACGCAGACGACCATGGAGTCAGGAAAGATATAGAGAAGACCCTAATGTTCGAGGCTAAGAAAGAAAGACAGATCTTTGAGGAGGAAAGAAAAGAGTTAAAAGGAGATCAAGGGTCCTCATCTAGAATGCAAACATAAATCAAAGAGTATGGCATGCCTCGGGCATTTGATCAGTCTGCATAACCAAAAAAAGAAAAAGAGGTGAGCAAACCCATGGAATTTTTGTGCACTTGTGTTAAGTTGATTCAAGATAAAAGTGTTGTACAAGGATTATAAGATTTAATAAAGCAGTATGAGCTAGGCAAGATAGACTCCTTATTGAATAGGGTAGTGCACCAAATTGGGAAAAGGATAAGGACAAATAAATAATTACACCTGAATTCTCAAATAGGAGAATATGATATAGACTATGTAGTCCTTGACTTAGGGTCGGAGGTCAATGTCATGATGAAGAAAACCTGGGAACTGATGGGCCCAAGCTGATATACTCCCCTATCAGGCTTCGCATGGCTAATCAAAAAGTTGTCAGCCCATTTGGATGATTGGAGAATGTCCCTATGGACATCGATGGAGTTAGAACCTTTGCAGATTTTGAAGTAATTGAAATTGTTGATGATAATTTCCCTTACCCTGCATTATTAGGAATTGATTGGGCCTTTTAAAATTCTAATATTGTTGATCTAAATAAGAGGCATATGACATTTGAAAGAGATGTCCTTAGGGTCCTTGCACCTTTATATCCAGATGAGGGACCTAGATACACAGATCCTGTCAGAGAAGAAGACCACGCGTATGAACTGAAAAATATCTATAAATTAACAGCCAGACAGAAGGATTATATCAAACCTATTGTTGATGGGAATCTAAGATAGCGAAGTGACAGCATGTGTTCATCATATTCAAAAGAGGAACTGGAGAACTGGCATAACCAGATGTATGAATTATCCACAATGCGATGTGCTCGACTGACCAGAGAAGTTCGTTGGATTGGTACGACAACAAGTAACTTACCTACCTTCGATGGTCTGAATCCTTTAGAATCCTTCTTAATGGACTTTGAAAAAATTGTAACAGCACAAGAGAGGTTGTTGGCTATGGATTAGGCCCTGAAAGCTACACCAGCAAGATGGTGGGGGATGCACAAAGGAGACATCACAGACTGGACACAATGTCGAACTTTGATGACAATGCGGTTCTCAGCAAAAGTAGGAAGTTGTGAAGAGAGGTACATAGGTTGAAGTTGTCCAAAGGGCCATGTACGAAGCTGCAAAGAGGCCTAGAGTGACATTCCTCAAGAAAAATGGGTACATAGATTCATTAACACATTGTACACGATCCCTATCAACTGGTACCTTCAAGCGGAGTTGTGCCTCGTCACTTCAGATTAGGAAGGTATGATCCAGAATTTTGTAACCACCTTTTTGTTTGACAGTGAATTTCCTTTTGTAGACCAAGAATTACATATTGTGAGACAAAACGTATTTAGGGAGGCATCTGGCATCCCTTTGGAACAATAAGAGGATGAATGGACTGCGCCATTCCAAAAATTGCAAGAATGTTACCACATTAATGCCGATGAAGATGATGATCCGAGGAAGGTAAATATTGTTGAGATAGAAGGCCACAGAAATGTGGAAAGACCAGGAGTTGAGCTTTCATTCATAGGAAATCCAATCAAAATAAAGAAATTCAATATTGGGACATAGGGGACACCAAAGATTGCCAATGTCGGAGATTATTGGGATGCTGCTACCATTGACAAGATTACAGATTTATTGCACGAATATCAGGACTTGTTCCCGACCAAGTTCACTGATATGAAGGGAATAAAAGGACCTATGGGAGAAAAGAGAATACTTTTGAAACCATATGTGAAGACATTCAAGCAAAGACCCTATAGATTGAATCTGAAATATAAGGAAAAAGTGAAGATTGAGCTTGACTGAATGCTGTAAACAGGGATTATTGAACTCGTCGAAGAGTCGGAGTGGATCAGCCCTATGGTAGTACAAGACAAGAAGACAGGTGATATCAAAATATGTGTGGACCTCAAAAAGCTGAACGATTCCTATTTGCATGACCCCTTACCTACACCATTCACAGATGAAGTATTAGACAATGTGGGAGGCCAGGAGGTATATTCTTTTACAGATGGGTTTTCAGGATACCATCAGATCCAGATTTCCAAGGAGGATTGTCATAAGACTACATTTTCCACAGAGTGGGGGTCCTACCAATACATAGTGATTCCATTTGTATTAAAGAATGCACCAGCCATCTTTTCTAGGGTGGTGGTCGAAGCGTTCAAAGATTTTTTTCATAAATTTTTAGAAGCATGCTTTGATGACTGGACTATTTTTAGTTTGTTGAAAAATCATGTTGAATGTCTAAGGCTAATGTTGGATAAATGGAGGCAATGTCAAATTGATTTGATTCTGAATAAGTGCATATTCTTCTCACCATTTGGAGTATTATTAGGTCATATTGTATGCAAGCAAGGATTGTTGGTGGACCCATCCAAAATTGCAATTATAGTTGATTTTCCACCTCCTACCTCAGTCAAACAATTGCGCACTACGCTAGGACATACTAGCTATTACAGGAAATTTATCAAAGGATATGCTCAGATTACAACACCAATGGAGAAGCTTCTGAAGAAGGACTGCTAGTATGAGTGGACAGATGAATGCCAGAAGAGCTTCAACACACTGAAACAGAAGATGGTTACAATGCCCATTCTAGTTTTTCCAGATTGGAGCAAAGAATTCCATGTGCATGTGGATGCATCTTCTATTGCATTAGGAGAAGTACTGGCACAACTTGGAAAAGGGGACATTGATCATCCATTAGCATTTTCCAATAGAAATCTATCCATAGCTGAAATCAATTACACTACTACAAAGAGAGAAGGATTAGCCATGGTGTATGCATTACAGAAATTTCGAAACCACTTGTTGGGAGGACACTTTAAAATGTTTATTGATCACTCTGCATTGAAGTACCTAGTCAAAAATCCAGTGTTGGGGGGGATAATATGAATATGGATTCTATTGTTTCAAGAATACAATTTTGAGATCATAGTTAAGCCAGGAAGAATGAACAAAGGCCTAGACCACTTATCAAGGTTGGAACATGGCGAAGAACCCACCAGTTTGGAGGATACACTACTGGATACACAGCTTCTCACCATTAGGAAGGTGGATGACCACTTCGTAGACATAGTCCAGTTCCTATCAATAGGAATGGCTCCAAGTGAGTATACAATTACTCAGAAGAAACAACTAGTGGTGCGTGTTGTAGATTTTTCACTTAAAGTTGGACAGTTGTACAAAATGGGACCAGATGAAATACTAAGAATATGTGTGATGAAGGAAGGCCACCCACTGATCCTCACAAAATTTCATGAAGGCATCACTGGAGGACATTACGCAGGCAAAGAAACTGCACATAAGGTTCTGCGAGCTGGCCTTTGGTGGCCTACTTTACACAGAGATGCTGAAGAGTATGCCAGAGCATGTGATGTATGCCAAAGATTCGGAAGACCATCCCGAAGAGATGAAATGCCACTAGCACCACATATGACCCTACAAGCATTTGAAAAATGGACCATTGACTTCCTGGGACCTATAAACCCACCAGGGAAACGCACATGAGCAAGGTATATTATTACTGTGACATAATAGCTGAGTAGATGGGCCGAATCCAGAGCTGTCAAGGATTGTAGTGCAACTACATCTATGCATTTTATATTTGATGACATAATAACCAAGTTTGTATTCCCTAAGATCCTTATGAGTGATCAAGGTACACACTTCATCAATAAGACAGTGGAAGTCCTGACTGAAGAATTTGAAATCCACCATCAGAAGAGTACACCTTACCATCCATAGGCAAACAGAATGATTGAATAATTCAACAAGATCTTGGAGACAACATTGACAAAGATTTGCAGTGTGAACATGGATGACTTGGATTTAAGAGTACTAGTAGTACTTTGTCTTATAGAACCACTTGCAAGAAATTAACAATGCAAACCCCTTTCAGGTTGGTTTATGGTCTTGAATTTGTTGTCCTGATGGAGTACTTGGTACCAAGCTTAAGAATTGTTTCAATTACAGACATGGAGGATACTGGCACTGTTCGTGAGAGGCTTGCACAGTTGGTTGAACTAGAAGAAGACAGATTCATTGTAGGATTCCAGCAACAAGTTCAGAAGGAACGCGAAAAGGCCTATCATGACAGGCACACCATGAAGAAGGCACTTAAGAAAGGTGATTTAGTACTGATGTATGACAGTAAGTTTATCAAACACCCTGGGAATTTTAGAACGCATTGGCTCAGACCATATGAAATTTCCTATGTTATAGAAGGAGGAGTTGTGCAGCTAAATACATTGAAGGGAGAATGGAAGGAAGGATTAGTGAATGGGAGTCGGTTGAAGTTGTACTATGACAACTAGATGCCTCGCAGCTCTAAGTAAAAGAAGGAGGAAAAGGGTCCAGGTACCAGGTGTAGTTGAAACTAGGTACCAGACACACAAAAGACAGTCTGCACAAGGTTGGAAAGGAGGAATAGAGTAGAAAGAAAAGACGGCATTATGCAGTCCACAGTCAAAGTGAAACGGAAGGATCAGATCTCAAGTGCCTCGGGACGAGTCATAGGTGAGTGTTGGGGGCATGTTGGCCCTTAGTTATGGAAGGAAGTGAAGAACAAGGAAGGAAAGTTAAAAAGCAAGCTTTGCGGGAGACATAGTAACTATTACTGAGTCTAAGTGAGAAAAAGAGCAAGAAGGATGGAGCGAGGTACGAAAAATCAAGTCGTTGGACGAGAAGATCAGGGATGAAAGATTAGAAAGGAAGAAGGATCATGGAAAAATCATCAAGTAGAGAAAGACATCATTGGATTATTTGGAGCATCGTGAGATGAAGAAGGAAAGACAGGCTGGCGAAGCTCAAAAAAAGCGAGTCAAGTTGACCTAGGGTTTTAGACACCTGGGGTTTTAGACACCTATGGTTTTGACACCTAGGTTTCATCCTGAGGTTGTCGCTGAGGGATTGTAATATATAAATAGAGGTCGAAAGGACCTAGGTTGGGTTGGTACTAGTGTTGGGTATTGATATTTATTGTTTAGAGATTATTGTACTGTGAGAGAGAGAGGAGTGTTGAGAGTGAGAGCCTTCTGGTATTGTAAAATCTTCAACTAGGTGCGAAGATCAAGTCCTGCAGCTGGGTGTGCAGGAAGGTGGGAGATAGAAAGAAGAAGAGAGGAGATCTGCTGACTAAGAGCACAGATCAGAACTATAAGATTTATCTTAATATATTATAAGCATAGTTATGTGGACGTATCCTTAGAGGGAGGGTGAACCACGTATATTTTGTGTTGTATGTGTGATTGATGCCTGGATCTTTATCATTGTTATACTATTATTTGCATTATTGTGCTAGTTCATATGTATATCTATGTGGAGTAGATATAGATGATAAGAGATATATGAATGTTGCATTATTGGTGTATTAGTTACACTTGATATTCCCCTGGTTGTAGACATCTTTGTCCTGCAAAACCCCTTCTTAGCTACTTCGGGTGAGACTGCATCTGCTTCACAGGTGTTGTCGAAAGGGCCAGTAGTTAGGGATTTTTGGTGTGCTCTTGGAGTGAACCCTGGGTCTTCCCCTATGAAACATGTCCTATAAATCACATTTTCATTCTCGTGTCTTTGGCCTAATGTCGGCTCCATGTTGCTTTCAACTAAACCTTTGAAGCTTGCCTTATACGCAAGCCTTGTAGAACTTTTCCTTTGCATCTTGACACCTTGACCCATGGAGGAATTTTCCCAAGTGTCCTTTCCTTGCACATGTCTCCCTACTCTGATCATTAGTGTGTTCCTTGCACTTGGAACAATTATTCTTGTGACATTCGTTCCTCCTTTGTAATGTAGCATTCTTTTATTCTTTTTCAAGCTTTTAAAATATTGAAAAAGACAAAAAAATCAAATATACCCCAAAAAGAGGATGGGAAAAGTATTTTCTTTTTATGGTAGAACAATGAGTTTCCCTTGGAAAAATCACATCCTTTCATTTGTTCATCAATATTTGGGATTTAATATGACCTTACGAAGTTGTTCTCGTAACATAGAATTGTGTCCTCCTCCATTTTGTTATTCTTCCAAACATATGGAGAGTTTGTGTTTCCTCCTGCATCGTGAATTTATGTCAATGTCATGCTGCTTGAGTCTGATCATCATTCATGCTATTGTCCAAGGGAATTTTTACCCATCCTGAGTTGACCTTTCTATAGTTTATCTCTTGACCTCATGCCCGACCATCCATAAAGTCCAATCAAGTCCTTATTCAAAATCAATGGATTTCTCTTCCTGATCACCAAGATCCTCTTGTTTGTTCCCCGATGAGTCGTCGAAGACCTCTAGGTAGTGAAGTTGTACACTCACATTGCACTCCTACCCGATTTTTGAAGATCTTGAAGTTTTTTCTCGATCTCTAAAGACCTCATCTCCAACCATCAGGCATTGTTGGCTTCATGAATATGGATACTATACATGTATATCTTTGAATTTGAGATATAGATACATTGTGTATTTCTCATGGCTACACTTTATATAGTTATATGACATGGATTTGCAGTGTATTTGATTGGCATCCATGATTTATTTCATCCTGAGCATGGGTATGCCCGCCTCAGTGAGACAATTGTTATTTTGCAGATGGCACCTCCTGAACTCTGGTACTAGGCTCACTCGCTTTGTACGTTGGTAAAGATTTATAATTTATTTCAACCATCAGATGATGTTCTGACCTCATGCATTAGGGAGAATCTGTTATAACCCTAAATTTCACCACACATGCAGACCTAGCATCAGGCCATCTTACTTACTATTTTTTCCAAGCCAATATAGAACAACTCTTCTTAAAAACACAATGTTTATAGATGTACGCACCGTGCACCAATACTGCCTGCATATATATGCTAGTTTGTGCCACTATTGCCCATGTACGTACACTAGCTACGCCATTACAACCTGTGTATACCCAAAAAGGTTTCAAAAAATAAAAAGTTGCAAGGGATTCGTTGAGATTACGGGCTATTGGGTAGTTTCCCAACCAATTGACCACCTATAGCCCATCACCCAACCGAATAACCATCTTTTTGTCATATAAAAAGAGGTGTTTGGTGTCATTCCAAGGAGAAACATATCAACAGTGAAACTCTACCCATTTTTCTTTCACCCCTTGCCTCAAGAATTTACAGCCACATTGTGAGTTTTGAGCCAGAAATCCCTATTCTTGCCTTTTTCCTCATCCATAAACCTATGCCCATTCTCTAGAGAGAAGTGTGAGAAAAGAAGGATACGTGGAAGTAGTTGGAGCTTGGTGAAGAGAATCCCAGGACCAAGTTCGAGGAGTAGTCACCGATCTCATTTTGTAAGTAACTATGTGAGATTAATATAAAGAAGTACTTTTTTTGTCTTGCCATATGATGTGTTCAAATCTTCATTTTTTATTTACATTTTGTTATGACATCTAACCCATTAATTCATATATAAAATGCATGTTCGTAGTTTCTTTTTTGTCTTTTGGTGAATGCAGGTCAGCCTTGGGAGGATATTTTCCATCAAGAAGTGACCGAACACATAGAGATCGACATCGGATGCAGAGTTTAAGGTAAGACTACCTAATCCCTATACTTTGTACTTTATGCATGGATGTGGGGTGTTGTTGAGATAGTTGTTAAAAGTAGGAGAATTTAGATGATTAGATCTACCTACACTTTAGAACCCTGGTGTAGTCCATAAGGGGGTTTTCCCACTATAGCAGTGAAGACAACTTACAACCATAAAAGTGAGGGGAAAATCAATTCTTTTTAAAAAAATAAGAAAATGGGTATGCATGGGAAGGTTCTAGAAATGTCTAGAGCCCCTAATAAAGCTACAAAAGCAACCCCACCCCCTCTATTTCACTCACACTACTCATTTGGGTTCTCTTGAGTTTGTGAGCTAAGGGTTTTTGTTGATTTTAGAGAGCTCATTGTAGGGTTGATTTGGAGAGGTTGCTAGGATGATTTGAAGAGTTGATTGTTGGGTTTATTTGGAGAGTTCTTTTGTTGAGTTTCTTGGAGAATATTTGGAGCTGATTTGGAGCAGACTTGGACAAGTTTTCTTGGGATTATTTGGATCTTTTTTTGGTAGATTTCAAGCTATGTAAACTATGCACTTACTCCCAAAAACCATAGTGATTACTCTCCTTAAAATTATTGTTGTTTTCTCCTTAAAATTATTGTTGTTTTCTCCTAGCAAATTACAAAAACATAGGGTTTTTATTTTCATATTTTTATTTTTTTCCATGGCTCCTAAAGAAAAGATGGATCCAACATGGTTTCATTGTCAATTGATTGATGGGAAAATGGTTTTTAATTATTCCAAAAATGAGGTTGGTGGGGGATGTATTCATAGGATCAAGCAACATTTATCCTGTGCAAGGGGGAATATAAAATCATGCTTGGAAGTTTTTCAAGAACTAAAAGTTGATATGCAGAGCCTTCTTGATGCTTTTCAATTAGATAAAGCCAAGAATAAGAAGGTTCGAAAGGAGGTGGGGAGTAGTATTGGAACTCGATTTGATAGTGATCTTCAAGATAGAATGCCTAGTTTTGAGGAATCCTCTACTTTCCTAATCCCTGGGCGTGATCCTTATACCAATCCTAGGGAAGAAGTAGAACATGTTGGTGGAAGTGGTGTTGGTGCATCCACTTCCAAAAAGCCTCATGGTAACCTTGAGTCATTTTTTGTACCCCACACTATCCCTGGCGCTCAACCCACTATTAATGCCAAATGAAAGAATATAGAAAGGGAGGTTTCTTGGGAATGCATTTCTAGGTGGTGGTATGATGTAGACATGCCTTTCAATGTTGCAAGGTCTTTTTATTATCAACCTGTGTTGGATGTTGTGGCTTCATGTGGTCCAGTCTTCAAGGGACCTGGTTATGAGGATATTAGGGGGAATCTTTTAAAAAATGAAGGTGAAAGAGTAAACGAATACCTCATAGAGTTCAAGGAGTCATGGTCTAAAACAAGGTGAACAATCATGTTTGATGGATGGAATGATCAGTGATATCGCACCATTCTCAACTTCCTTATTTATTTCCCTAAGTAACTATGTTCCTTAAATAAGTGGATGCATATGATCAAGTGAAAGATGCAAATTTACTATTTCATCTTTTGGATGAAGTAGTTGAGGAGGTGGGGGTGCATAATGTTGTACATGTTATCACAGATAATGCTCCAAATTATGTTGTAGCTAGAAGGATGTTAGAGGAAAATCATTGTACCATTTGGTGGACTCCATGTGCAGCCCATTGTTTAGACCTCATGCTTGAAGATATTGAGAAAATTGAATGGGTGAAAAAAATAGTGGAACAAGGTAAAATCATAACAAGGTACATTTACAACCACACATGGGTTTTGAACCTTATGAGAAAAAACATTGGTGGAAAATATCTTGTCAGGTCAACTATCACATGTTTTGCAACGAATTTTCTTACATTGCAATCCATGATCGACCAAAAATTCAACCTGAGGAAGATGTTCTCTTGTGATGAGTGGAATGCATCTCAATGGAGCAAGAAGGTTGAAGGAAAAGATATTGTTGAAAAATTGTATGAGAAAATGTTTTGGAAAAGGGAAGAGGAGGCAGTGTTATTTAGTTCACCTCTTGTGAAAGTCTTAAGAATGGTGGATGGTGATAAACCAGCCATGGGTTTTGTTTATGAGGCCATGGATCAATCCAAGGAGGAAATACAGGAAACATATCAGGGTAAAAGACAAAAGTATCTTCCTTTGTGGAGAATCATTGATGAAAGATGGAATAAACATCTCCATCGGCTTTTACATGTTGCAGGATATTACTTGAATCCCAGGTAAGTAGTAAGTAATTTCAAAGTTTTTAAGATATATTATTAAATTTTAATTTCAAATGTTTAAAATTTATCTAATGTTTCAAAGTTCAAACTCATTGACTCTTAAGTTTTAAATCTTTGAAAGGTACCATTACACAAAATATCTTGAAGCATATGGGGAGGTAAAAGAAGGATTATACAAATGCATTGAGTGCACGATCCCTGATTCCAACAAACAAGATGAGATACACAACAAACTCTTGCATTTCAATGAGAGTATGGGTACCTTTGGCATGGCTATGGTTGTTCGAAGTAGAGAAAAAGATCCACCATGTATGTAATAGTAAAGTCTTTCAATTATGTTATTCATGGAAAAAATTAAATAAAACTTTCAAACTCCTTTGCTAAATCTTCTTTGTCTTTACATGTAGCTTATTGGTGGCATCAATTTGGTAGTCAGTTCCATGAATTGCATAAATTTGCAGTTCATATATTGAGACAGACATGTAGTGCTCCTAGGTGTGAACGCAATTAGAGTGTCTTTAAGCGTACACACACAAAGAAGAGAAATTGTTTAGATAAAAAACGATTGAATGATATGGTATTTGTTCAGTATAACCTTAGGTTTAGGCACAACTAGTTGTTGAACAAGACCCCTGAATCTAACAACATATTTTTGGATGATGTTGATCCCTCATAATATTGGGTTGTGGAGACTCAGCCATCATCTTTTGACAATGAAGAAATTTCCTGGATGGATTTGGATCCTGAGCCACATCAAGAGAATGTGTGCACTGATGTTGCAACTATATATTTTCCTTCTAGACCAGGGGAATCAAGCCAGGCTCAAAATCACCATGTTGAGTCTACTCATGTTGAGGATGTAGATGATGACTCTGAGTCTGAGTTTGAGTCTGATTTTGAGTCCTCTGAGTCTAAGTTTCAGTATGCAGATTCAGATTATTAGATTGTGTAGTCTCTATTCTCTAGCCTCTAGAGTCTAGCCAGGACTCTAGATTTACTTTTGGACTTTATAGGCCATTTAGAGCCTTTTTGATGGTGTATTTTGATTCGGATATTCAAATGACTATGGAATTCACTTACTCTTAGTGTTATTTTGGTTTTATACACTATTACTTGTTATATATATGAGAAAATTTGAAATTTTTTGTATAATGGTTTGGATGCACATGAATATATTTTTTTTCAAAATTTGAATATTTTATGTATTTTTAGTGATCGATTTTTTGATCCGGTTTTTTTTCGGTTTCAGTTCAGTTTCGATTTTTTGGGTCGATCAATTCAAAGACTGATCTGGTTCTAGTAACTTTGGTTCTAACTTCCAGATGATGGGTTTTCTTCTTCTCACGTGTTTTAGGGGTTGTAGCAAGTGTTTTCATGGTGTCATTTGAGATGCGGCACTTAAGAAAAGCGAATGCAACACTTATGACACTTGCGATAATAAAAGTGTGATATGTGTGACACTTATGAAACTTGCGATAATGAAATTGTGACACTTACGAAACTTGCGATAATGAAAGTGTGACACTTACGACACTGTCAAAGTGAGGAATTTTGATGTGTAACAGATTTCCCCCCAAAGTGTGAAGTCAAAAAATGAATGTTGATGGTCGAAACACTTTGTAAATTCTTTGAAGTAAGGGTATGGATTTGGAGAACCTGATAGAATCTATAGAAAACCATCAAAAAAATTTAATATGTGTTCCAATATCGAGGCAGGCATACCTATGTCAGAATATAAATGACTCAAAGAACAGTCTCTAATAAATACACTGCGGATCCATGATGATATTTGTTATCATTGACATTTCATCTGCAAATGGTTATAGGAATCCAACATCTCCAAACACCTATTAGTTCATTCATAACCCCAAAAATGAATTTCCAAAGGGCACAAACTATACAACTGGTTAAAAAAGTAACATGCGCAGAAGCACTACAAGAAGCGTGCGCACTTTCACAGGTCAGAAATGTCAAAAAAGCGCACATGCGCCCTACACACGACTGTGTACGCAAAAAACCATGCACATCTGAGAATGATGCATGTATGGTTCTTATCGACCCCTCACCCACTTCTGGTTCAGATCCCAAGTTGATTTGACCCTCAAATCCAAGATGAATCTGAGTGGGGGGTTGGTCAAAGACCTGAGGGTTCCCTAAAGGGCCCCTTGTTAACACTAAAGACCGTTTAGATAATGCATCAAATATTTGCTATAAAAAGAGGCCATGGGTGCACTATGAATTCAAGAATCTCATTGTATTGTTATGTTTCATCTATTCTCCTACAAGGAACCTCTTTCCTTCTTGGAGCATACTAGCATCATTTCGTTAAGCTATTCACCTCACCTCTTGAGGGAATAAGATTGGATTTCTTCACCATTTCCTTTATAATTTCCTATTTGTAAGAAGATCTCTCACATAGTGGACTCAAGATCCCTCCCTTGGAGGAAGAGGGGATCCATAAGTCCCCATTTTTCTTTGGTTTTTTCCCACTAATATAAAATCTCCATTGGTGGCATGAATATTGGTCAATTGTTTGATTAATTTTGGTTCTAATTTCCTTATGCATTTTAGTTTTGTTTCTTTAGTTGTTATTAGCTTAGTTGTTTGTTTATTTCATGTAATTGAGTCATTTGACTCATACACTAACTTCTATCATGTTCATCTGACCCAACTGGACTTGTAGGTGTCCCTCTTTTGCTCATTCAAGTGGCGAAAAGGATACAACAGATTGGCGACCATACTGGGGAAAGGTATCAATTTCCTTCATGTTTGGGTTGTTTGAGAACTTATTTTGATCTATTTACCTTGTAGGGATCATAACCGACCCAGTCCTACCTGCAAAGAGATGAATTCGGAGTTGGGAGAGGAGAATTTCATTTAAAATTTTCTTCTCAAGCACATATCAAAATGTGTGCGGGTTTTCCAACCCATTCAGAGGTGCGGGTCTTCCGAGCATGTGCGCCAATAATACTGTGTTTCTCAATGCATTCTACGCATAGTGCACCAACAACTCATTTTTTCTCTATGCATTGGCACCATATTCACCTCTGTCTACTCTGTGACCTGTGCATCTATCCAGAAATCCAACATTGTAAGGGTTTTGTGTGATATTTTGAAGGCCCCTAGCCTTCTAAATATTGATTCTATGCAATTTGTAATATGAACCACACTTATATTCCCTCTCCACATGAAAGGTTAGTCATAACATAGGCACTTAGGAGGTTAAAAACCTTGTTTCTCCTCTTTTTTCTTTCATTTTTCCACGTGGATGGCTTGTTTTGATTGTAAAAATTAAGTTAAGATCATTTGCTATCACATATATAAACACTTGCATTGGGACCATAAATCAAACTTCAATCATTGAGTATGCTCTTCTCTCACACCATAGAGCGATCTTGAGAATCAAAAAAACGATTGAGGGAATATTTCATCTCCCTTAAAAATAAAATAATTAGGAGAGGACAAAGCCCCTCTAGGGCCCCTCTTAGTTTCTCTTCAAAACATCTTAAATTTGTAAGGGCCCATACATGCCCACATGTTGCAAAGTTAGGATAGTTTTTGAAGCTACTTTCTTAGTTTACCTCACTAGGGGAGTTTAAATATTATTGTAATGGGCCCATACATGCCCACATGCTTTCAATCTAGGATATTCTTTTGAAGATTTCTTAGATTAAATCACATTAGGGAGTGTAAATTATTAGTAAGGACCCATATGTCCACATGCTATTTCTTTAGGGACTTTAAAATTCCACAAGGTTGTACCAATGGCATCTCGTAAGATAGGTAATCAAGACTTGTAAGGACCACACGAAGTCCACATGCTGTGAGGTGACACCTAACTTATTAAAAATTTGGGACATTTTATCACTTGCTCACACACAAAGTCACTACTCCCTCACATAATTTCATCTCGAATTGTGGAGGTTGAAGTAGGTTTTCTCCAAAGGGATTATGAAATGTCCCACTATTTCTTTAAGGAATTATCCACTCCCACTTAATTCAAACGAGATTGGTTCACACTCCCAATATCTCAAACAACCACATCTAATTTTTTTATAAAAACTCACTAATTTTTCCTCCACAGGAGGTGCCAAAATAAAGTTTTAGTCTAGGTAGGATCTCAGGGATAGGAATCCAAATAACTCCCCGTTATATGGTCCTCACATATTCAAAACATTAGAAGTTGACAAATAGGGAACTTTAAAATCCTCCAAGTCAAGTGTTCCTACACCATAAGGAAGGGACATACCCGTGAAGGGTTGAAGTTCGAGGTCCAGTTGTTCTGTGTGTCCCCCCTTGAGGCACCCACCTCTTGGAAGGGATCAAGCCCATGACCCATTTATGAGGCTGAAAATCTAAATGTTGCACTTTGAACAAGGTAACTAGTGGCCAAATTTTAGGATATATACCCAAGTGGCAATTGTGGGCTGCAATTGCACCTTGATCAGATTTTGTGTGGCTACTGGGAAATATCGCCAGCTCTTTCGAGATATGCACCCTCTACCACTCATTATAACTGATTGTTTCACCCTTCACTAGTTCCTCTTTCAGTGGTTTCAGACCCCATTGTTGAGTGCTATGGGAAGGTCTAGTGTTATTTTGAGAGGAAGGATGTTACATATTTTTAGGACATGAGAATTTGTTTTCTTTGTTCTCTCATGTAGACAAAATCCACCTACCCACATATATGCTTCTTTTCAATTGATTTATCTATGATGTTCTTGTGATTACATGTGATTGTGAGATATATTGTGAAGGTACAAAATTATACAAAGACTCTTGTTCATTTTATTACTCTCATCACCATTTGCACACATTCACTTTGCTAGTTGGACATCATAGGGGATCCACAAAATCCCTGCCATTCCAGATGCTTGTAGAACCTCCCTCCTCTTTTAGGAGGAATTCCTAGTCTTTCCAACTCATCAGCTCAACCCTCTCACACCCTTGTGAGTGTTACTATATTGGGGTCATCCTTTCTTGGTTCCACTTTACTTGGGTCCACTTCCCAAGGTCAACCATCCATTATCTCTCCTTTACAAGTAAGCAAGGGGCAGACTTTTTCTCGAGGAGGAAGTACAAACCCACCCACCCCCCTCAAGGGTCGAGTTCATAAGCCACCCACCCCCTGGCCGGAACCACTCTTCCACCACCCCTCCAGATGCCATATTTGCCCTCCTTCAAAATACCTAATCCAACTACGCTCACCAACCAACCTATACTTCATCTCCCCACATGGCCTGCAATGCCTACTAAACTACCTTCAGACATTCCCAAGTTTGAAGGAAAGGAAAGAGAAGATATTGCCAACCATGTCATGACCTTCCACCTGTGGTTCTCTTCAAACAACATCATGGATGACTCTGTTCGATTAAGGTTATTTCAATGCACACTCACAGGCCCATTAGCCAAGTGGTATGTACATGAAAAATCAGGGTCCCAGATGACTTTTGAATCATTGGCCAAACATTTTTGACCTTCTTTCAACTACCAATTCCCCATGACAATGGTCTAGAATTTATCTCTTATTTTAAACAAACCTCAGCCACACATATCACTTACCACATTCATTAATGGCATCGGCGACATGGTTTATGCAAAGAAGAAACCACCAAGTAACAATGCCTCGATTGGTTTCTCAAATCACTCGTCCCTCTCCTTTCCAAAGATGTGGCCTCCACCTTCCCCCAAAGTGAAGAGGAACCCATCAACAAGGATCAATAGTATGACATTATTTATTCACAGTCAGGATACTAATATACGGTACAACTTGATGCCCTGAGACCCGTACCATTCAGCCAGGACAAACCTAGGATGTCTCACTCAATGGATGAATTGATTGGTACCACAACACACCACAACCTGTACACCCAACCACCCCCTATGTACAGTACACCCCAATATCCATTGATATATGGAGGACCCCCTTGTTATCCTCCTCCCCCTTATCAACAACCATACACTATTTCCCTTCCTCCACCCATAAGTGGACCCTCATCGGCACCCATGATGTGCCTGACTATTCAACCAATTTTTGGTAACCCCTCTACCTCAACTTACACCCTAAGCACTAGTGAAAGCGCTACACCTTCCTATGTACCCTATGGATCATTGCCACAAAATAATATGTATTTCCCATTTCCCGGTCCTCCATAGCCCATTGATCCTCCACAAGGATAACCACATGTTGGGGTTAACTTTGTTCAGCCCTCTCGCATCCAGTAATTTCAAAATTTAGAACAACTAAATACATAAAATTCGGCCCATCAGTTGAATAATGCTAAAAATAAAGAAAAAAAATGAAACAATAATAACCCAGGACCAGGGGGGAACAACCCCCAATAGAACCAACCTAATGGGGGAAACTAGAATTAGGGGAACCAGAACCACCAAGGGGGAAATAACAACAAATTCCAAGGGAGGAACAACAAAAAACTCTAGACAAACTTCCCTTGTGTCCTTTGCGGTGAGCACGTTCATTATACTCACCATTTCCCCCAAATCGTCGACTTCAAACGGATGAAAGATTCCATGAATGTGCCATGTCCTCCAGCGTTTCCCACCCCACAGCAAGTCCCACAATAGTATTTACAACAACCACCCCTGGAGGTGTTGCAAAAACCTATTCCACACTAAGGTGTGATGAATACTCAACAAGAGATGCACCCTGCCCCACCACAGATGGGACAGTATCAAAACCCTGGGAATCTGGTGGATCACATTATCCTCCTCACTAGCGAAGAATAAATTCTTCTACAAATGTGTAGTCATCAATACAACGCACCTCTTGAGTCTACTCCCATCACTTCAGAATAAACTCCATCTAAAACCGGAAAAACTTTGATGATTCGAAGCCCTAACACTAAACCACCCATGTGTATTCCTCTCATGTCGTTATGACGGAATGTCAACAAGGCTCAGGCTAGGGCGGCACACAATTACAGTCTAGTTGATGACTTGGCGCAATCTCCTATAGCCATGTCAGTCTTGGAGGGTGTCCAAACCTATCCCACTCAATGAAAATCATTGTTTTTTTCCTTGGGGGTAGTAGACTTTGTTGATACTAGACTCATCACATTTGATCTAGATTGTGGGGAACCTCGTCTCCCCGCTTTGGTAGCTTTCTAGATACCAGTAAAGATTCGAAACATCATAATTCATCGATGTATCATCAATGAAGGTGCATCCACATGCATCATGTCCAAAATGGTATGGAAGAAACTTGGCTCCCCTGAGCTAATACCATCCACCATCACTTTGAGAGCTTATGATGGATCACCATCCTCTCTTAAAGGGATCTTTCAAAATTTCACCATTGAACTCGGGGGAAAAACCATTCTTATTGACAGACACTAACAGAAGTACAATGTCAGTAATACCCCTCTCCACCCACGTCATCAAGTACCTGAGTCACTGACATCCATTATGTCACAACCTTAGTCAACAAATGGATGAGATTTCCTTTCTCTCTCTGTGACTCACTTGATCATTTCACCTACCAGTGTCCCATGATTATTAAACACAGGCATCATCAAATGGCCCTTATTCAAAATCCTCCAATCACCCCACTTCCAGTGATGACGGTGATTCCCCCTACTCCATATCCAAATATTGTTCATATTATCTCTCCTGAGCCTGAGGCAATTCCCACTCCTCCATGGTTCATGGATATCTTGTATGAGGATTTTCCCCCAAATCCCCCCAATTCTCTAGTTTATTTCCCCCAGGAAATCTTACGCCCGCCCACAATTTTTAACCCACGGTATCTAGACATTTGGTTTATGTCAAGCATGCCATCGCACCATAGTTACGATAACACCCCTACATATTCACCCACTGAAGATAATCATAAGGTGACATTCACCAATATTCCTTCCCTAAATCCCCTATATTCTCTCATTTTCCATTGCGATGAAGATATCCTCGAAGAACTATCTACCCCTGACTTCCCATGGAACACGCTCCATCACAGAGCATTTTTTCTCTCACAGGAACCCTTTGAACCTCCTAGCCAAAGATCCATATGTGCAATCAAACCAAATGATTTGATCCCATCAGTGCATATAGATTGGTTCAACAACCCTATCCCTGCCCCCAATTCTTTTGAAGAAGGAAACACGGCCAACATTTCCCCCACTATCAAAATTAATATTTCCATTAAACCAAGAATCATAGAGGAAATCATCATTGGCGTCGCATGCTCCCCTGAGGAACTCACAGCTTACAAATATCTCTTCCAGGAATACTGGTACATTTTTTCCTGGTCATACAAGGAGATGCCTAACCTTGATCCTTCTATTGTCGAACATCGTATCGACACATGGCCTGATATTACCTATGTACGTCAAAAGCAACGCCCACTGCACCCATCCAAATAAGTTGTCATCAAAGCCAAAATTGACAAACTACACATTGTTGGGTTCATATACCCCATTGCATACATGTCATGGGTCTCCAAACCCGTCCCCGTTAACAAAAAACAGGGCACCATTCTCGTCTACACCGACTTTCGCAATCTCAACCATGCTTGTCCCAAAGACAACTTCCCTATGCCTTTCATTGACCAAATTATCGATGACTGCGTTGGCCATGAGGCCTTATCCTTCATGGATGGATTCTCTGGTTTAATAAAATATCAAATAATATGGCTAACCTAGTGTTATATTGGAATTTATCACATCAAGACACTATCACACATGCATAACTCATCAAAAATCTGTCGCAGCATATAGATTAGACATCATAAAAAGAATCACAAAACATCATCACATGTGAACATCAAAAATATCCCAAAAATGTATATCCATATATATATATATATATATATATATATATATATATATATA